>JAHWFP010243745.1:0-65877 GCA_023313725.1 Lithobius niger
GGCATAAAAAAATGCAGATGTAATAATTACAGTGTAAATTAGTGCACAAAAATATACTTGGGATAATCGTATTAGGTTTTCATACCTAAAAAAAAAAAGGTGAAGTTCGACTACGTAAATGCGCTTACGAAAATATTCATCTTCCGTTGCAGTACATGGGATACCTTGAAACGATGGTCCTCTGGTTATTCCTCCATTACAGCGTTGTTTACGGCTTCCGAAATCCTTTTTTTTTTAAAGTTTTTATTACCGTAGAAGTAGTTTAAAGTTGTTTTATTCCTAATTTATATTCGCAGTTTACGGTCGTCATCGCGCTCTCACTCCCTGCCGGCTGTCCGCCAATAGACGCGCACGTGCAAGCTTCAGTGGCTGTGACCTTGACTCGCTTCGCGTGACGTCACTTGCGACTGGCCCCCGTCGCGATAGTGATCACGTGCTATACACGTGCAAATCGGTGAATCCCAGCTTTCCAACGCGACCAAGATGGCGGCCGTTTGTTGCGTTACGACAGCTTGAACCAAGGTCTAGTGTTAGCAAACAAAAGCAATTTCACGTCAATTTTGACGATACGGCCAACAAAAACATCAATTAAGGTAATTAAAAGATGATATTAAATTAAATGAATCCAAAATAGGCGTGCTAAAGTACCTAATTCAGTCGGAATTAGGCTACACCTCCATTGTATGCAATGGCGATTTTTCTTTGCAAACGGCGCTTTGAATCGAGAGTGCGTCGGGAGTTTAGAAACGGTTTTGAAGTGACGATAAATCGTGGTTTGGAAGCCAAGGGGTTAAATTCGAAAAGTAAGACGGTTTAATGACGATATCAAAAACTAGCAAGAAATAATAGCATGATAAACCAAAGATGACTTCCATGTTGCAAGAGTCGAGACAGTTTTGTTCATAAAATTAAAAAAAATACAGCTTTTTTTATGTTGATTTCGTTCCTTTTTTTTTTTTTTTGCTTTCGGTCTATGTTATACTGTACACAATACAAAACGGAACGAAAGCAATTTAAAGCAGTAAATAACAGACCTGTTGTGATTTTGATTTAGTTTTAATGCAACCAAAATTCAATAATTTTAATCTAAAATAAATAAGTGGACTACATAACTGGTTTCACAAATATTTCAAAATTTTGCTAATTATTTTTCAAAATAAAGCAGTAGGCTAATCAATGAGAAATCCTTCAACTAGAAAAATGTTTTCTGACTGATTAACCTAATGAGTGCTTTGACTGTTTCAAAACAAATTTGCAGAATTTAGCCACATTGCAAAAACAGTTCTGTAGCCTACATGCAATTATACTATTCTGGTACTCATAATAGCGTAAGACCTCTGCGTGTTTAATGTAAGAAAATAATGTGAAACAAAGCGAAAATCAACACCATAGCTGCAACTTATAAGGGGGAAAAAATAAAACGCCTTTATTTCGTTTTTTGTGTGTGAATTACCCGGTATTCCGGTACCGATCCGGAACGGACCCGGCACTGACATCAAATTATCCGGAACTGACCCGGATCCGGCAAAATGGTATCCGGTCGATCCCTAGTTTCTAACCCAAAGAGGTTTATCAAAATATTTAATAAGGGTGATAACATTGTCAGCTTTTTTTTTTAGTTTTCAAATATAAATGCATCTTACGGTTTTTTCCTAGCTATTTAGTGAAACTTTCTAATGCTATTTTTATTTCTTTGGTAAACAAACATGTTTGGAGTGACTGTGCACCTGTAAAGTCAATAAAAGGGGGATTAACTTGGTGACAACTAAAATAGAAAACTTAGTAATTTTGGACAGTGATATTAGGAACTCATTTTTAAACTATATTTTAATTAGTTTGTCAGAACTGTTCTGACAAAGGTTCTATTCTTTCATTTGGGCACGAGTGTGTTCTGTTCCAGACTCCAGACCTTTTTTATTTTTACAGATAATGTTCCTTCAGTTTCATTCTTAAATGCTCTTTATTCTGCAGATTATTCCGAAACCCAAGATCCCAATTGTACATTTTACTGAAGCAAAAAAGCCCTTTATCCTGTGTGTAAAATTGGTAAGTAGGCTTAAGAGTGAAAATGGCGAAGTTTGAGTTACAGTAAGAGCTGTGGTAACAATGCATGCTTGTATGTAAAGAAAAGAATCACTTGCAAAACCTTCAGTGAATAAATGATGGAGGTCTTTACAATGAAAGTTTACAACATTATTAGAGCAAATATATGTCCAATTCGATTAACACTCCTTTTCAAAAATCTGATATTTGATCACAACAATAGCTAGCAAATTTTCCCCAGCTTTTAGCTGGTTTATAGAATAACTGCTGCTCATCTTTCTTCCTCATGCACTAAGTTTAGTCTGTTCTATGCTTACTAATACATCGTTGTTTGCGGTTTAGAAAATTGGGCTTGCCGTACCCTGTTGTATTCGTGATACCGTTCGCTACAAAGTCTCTAGTTGTGCACTAACCTCTCTGCTGGCTGGCTAATGCTGGGATGCGATGGCCCTTGCAAATTCATGATATTCTTGTTCCTCCTGGTGTGTTCAAGAATAGCGAGTTTCCGTTATTTACAAGGTGGTAGGTATTTACATGTATTTCCTCCACCATGAAGGACTAATTACTACACCAGTTGTTGACCATATCCAACACCTTCAGCCTCTATTGTATCGAAGGAGAAAAAGACTAGTGCTGAAGGAATCGTAATACACAGAACTGTATTGAAAGTCCGAGCGTAAGCCTGACGTGCGTTGATGGAGTAAGTGGCCAATCCATGAAATCTTTTGCAAATGTGGCTTTAAGATGTACCTGCGGAATGTCAAGGTTCCACAAAAAAATTTTGGAATGAATGTGACTCTAATTTCAGGGCCAGTTGTGGGAGAGCGAGTGACTAAGGAGACCAAGAATGATGCTTTGATGTGAAATGTAGTTGATACGAAGGAAGGAGTGTACAGAGGGCTGTGCAAAGGATGCAGTGCAATGTATGTCGGGAGATAAGGAAGGGAGTGGGGACAAGAATTTGACAACATATTGACAATGTAAGGTGAGGAGCAGATGATAATTGACATTGTTGTACACTATACTGCCACAGAGCATGAGATTGAATGGAAGAAGGTCGCTACACTCATTTAATGGGAAAAGGCCATGACACTCATCAAATGGGAAAAGGCCACGACACTCATCTGCTCCAATTCTGCACGTGACAGCCATCTAAGGTGCATGGAATCAATAGCTATTCAAGGACTTCTCCGAATGTGGGACATCTGGTTGATAAAGAATTGAATGAGCTGTTGGGGCAGTTGTAGAGGATGAATAGCAGTATGAGTGACCTACTACCTTGTAAATACTAGAGGCAGCATATATGCTGCCAAATTCAAACATCAATAGAGTACAGGAATGTGACCAAGTACCCTAATCAAACCTTTCGAGAGCTTGATGATGACGTAGCATTGCTGTTGAAAATTAGCAAGACTGTGTGAGTGTCGTCTGTATGCAACTTGCGGAGATGGAAGATGAAAGTTGTTAAAAGTCCTTCCAATATATCAGGCCACGCAAAAAAAATTGTTTGATTTACGGGCGAGGTTGCAAATTGAAGCACCAGGCAACCAGGCATTTTGTTTTATTTTTTATTTAATTTAACTAACCACATTTCTTTGACATGCTCAAAGCTGAAAGAATATGAAGTCAGCCTAAAAAAAATATAATATTGTTAAATATGTTATTTATGTCATCTAACATTCAAAGTTTTTTAGTTTTTGTCAAATAACTTCTTAGTGGTATGAGCTAGAGGTTTGAAATTGGCACCATTGGAAAGCTCGTTTCGAGGCGGTTAAATGGTTTACTGGAATGTCAAAAACGGTCTATATTTGGCGAAAATGTGATTTTTTGCGGGTGAACCAAGTTTCAAATAAAAAGCTTTGACCCGCGATAATTTAAAGCACCCGCACGTGCCTGTAAACCAAACAATTAACTTTGCATGGCCTCATAGTACTGGTAACGATGTTTGAGTGCAATAACCATTTTTATCGGTTGGATTTTAACCCATAATAGCCTAAGAGTTTGCTGCGCTGCTGAATATTAATGACTGAATTTTTTTGTGTGAGATTTACACTATCGGCTATTCCAGATTTTTTCCTCAGCTTAGGATGGTGTGTATACCTCTGATATTTGGAATACATGGAAAACTAAAGAAACAAGGAATGTTGTGATGCAACTCATTTCGAAACTGAAAAAATATGGAACTTGTGCAGCCACAACTCAAGAGCGCATGCCTGTAATGCACTAAAAACGAGGCTACGGATTTAGTCGTAGCCAGACGGACAAGGAACTAAGCCTACAGTAGAACTTTGATTATCCTAACCCTGATTATCCAAACACCCTGATTATCCAACCTCCCATTCTTACAATGCAGAAATCTTCCGTTTTGTAAAGAAGGAATAAGCATTGACTTTGCTTTATTTATATTCCTGGCTTCACGTCATGTAAAGTTTTCTTTTCAGTAGTCTTATACACTCGAATATAGTTCATAAACACTAACACTGAGTAAAGAAAGAAGTTTTCCTCTTTTATTTTGCATGTAAATTAGATTGTTCGAGTTTTCGATTATCCGAACACTCTTCGGTCCCAATTAGTTCGAATAACCGAGGTTCTACTGTATACTGGTCTATGGATAAAGTCATATCTAGGCTGTTATGGATTAACTACTATTAACGACCTTGACAATGGTGAACATACGCTAATGCACATGCTGAAGTATCAACTCCGTTCCTAAAAGAAGCACAACATCACGTTTGATGGTCGTGGTGTTGTCGGCTGCTGGTCTTTCTGTTTACTTTAAGAAAGTTCTCAGTATACACTGTTTTATTGCATCAACTTTCAACTTGATGTAGTCAACCGTTTGTGAAAATGGTGCATTACAAAAATGTAGCAATTAAATTTGGTGCAACTGCAATCTGAGACAGTGACCATACAATTTTTATTTGTTTTCAGAACTTGACTGGAGGTGGATTTGAAGAGAACCTTTTATCATTGAATTTAAATGAAGGCATCGATTATTATCATTTTAGTTAGGTATTGGTTAAATTTCACAATATCTGATTTTTTACTTTTTAGGAATGTAAAATATAAAAAAACTTTTTTTACACAGAGTTTATCTGAATAATGCTATTTTTAAGGTATAGTATATTTACATGAAATGTTATACACCAATACTTGTTTATTAATTTTGTTAAATTCATTCTTTTGTTTATTGATTTTTTTTTTAACTGTTACAGAGTGAACAAAAGTACTTTGTTGAGCTGCTTTTAGTATGAGTCTGGTTCCCTCCAAATAAAATGCAGGACATTTAAAGGTAAATTGAATGTGGCTAAACATTTATTTGTATATGAAGTCAGCCATGACACATCCAATGAAAATGTTCTAAATTGCCTTGGAGTTCTTGTTCATGGTCATTCTGTTTCTAACTCTTTATTAAACCGTAATCACCATTAAACCCAACATAATTACTGAAAGATTGCAAAGTGTGGTAAAGCAAAATGTGTTGGTAGGCCATGCAAGAAAGACATGCTAACATGGTGTGAGACCCATCCATGCCACAGTCGACATGAGCACGAAGCATCGCAGGGCTCTTCTCTTCCCGAAAATCCCAGGGGTGGCTGAGGTCAGGATCGAACCAGGGACCTTTCGCACGTTTGATGGTTGTGGTACCTTGTTTAGGGATCGTTCACAAATTATGTAGTACTTTTTTCTAATAATTTAGATACCTGTCCTCCTTTGTAACACCAGTGTAACACTTGGCATAACTCCCAACCTGAAAATACGTAGCATCACCCCCTTCCCCACGCTGTGTACATGTTTGGATGAATTCATTTGTATCAGCTGTGCTTAGTACCTAGGTGTGTAATAACCATTGATTTTGAAAAAAATTAAAATTTCAAGTTGTAAACAGAAGTTTAGAAACATATATTGACGAAAAGAATTTAGCGACAAAATTTAGATAAAAACTAGCGAAAAATAAGTTATACAAAATGGGTGTGTTACATAATACTTTGTCGTACTTCCTCCTCCTTCTCCCACTCCCTGTAACACTTTGTTGTACTTCCCCCAATCGTAACAGATTTGCTCACACGCCCCCCCCTCCCTCTTTACAGGGATTACATGGTTTGGGAACGCTTCCTTAGTTATTCCCTACATTGTTCATATTTACACTTGTGATCCAAGACACTCGGGTAAAAAGTTAGAAGTGGAATGACGTCGAACATGATTACCAAGGTAATTTCTAACATCATTATTGGATGTGCTGTGGCCGAGTTCCTATACAAATGTTCTGTCATATTCAACCTATTTTCCATGCCCTGCATGTGACTTGAAGGGAACCAGACTTGTTGTTCGCCCTCTTTAGGTTATCCATTTACCGATTTGCTTATGATAACCTTTCTTTGAGGGTGGCTTGTTTATAGATAAACTTAGATGGTTTTTTTCGTTGTGTTGGCCATGACTTACTAAAAGTTTTGACTGAGTGTGGTGTTATACTAAAACACCTTTATCTATCTCGTATTATATATTTTTATTTTGTATACTTTTGTTTTTTGCTGCATTGTTTTTTTATGCGCTGTAGTAAAAAACTGAAAATAAAGTAATGTCATGTTCAGGTCCATTGGACCTGTATTTTGTGTCTTATTTGGCCTAGTTTTGGACAGACATTAGACATCTAGGATCCAGCACTTCCTGCAGGCTTTGAACTGGACCAAGAATAGCCAGCTGTAAAATGCAAGTACGTGCAGTTGAAAAAAAAAGTTACTAAAAAAAATAAGTTGTCGATTCACTGGTCTTTAAACTACAGTGCCCAATTTGACGTGGTGTGGCGATAATTGGCTGGGGGTGGAAGGACATTTCGTAATTCACAAATCTTTCAATTTGGCCGGAACAAAACGTGCAAGAAGAAATTTTCGGGATCAAGAAGTGCAAAACGCTTGCACGATTTTGGACATCTTGCAGTTATACAAAGAAGAAAAACCTTTTGTAGAACTTCGTCGTGCATTCTGCATCCATGTTGCCTTGTTAATGTTAACAACTGGAAACTCATGTTTAGTACAAGGCAACGTGGACACAATAGAACAATATGAATCCCAGAAATAGGCCGTTAGCAAGTGTAAATGGTTAGTTCGAGGATTCATATTGTTCCTTACATGCTTAACATCCAGTTGATCATGCCCTCAGCTTCAGAATGTCCAACCCAACACACAAAACTCAGCTTGTAACCTATTGTTAAGCCAAAGCATACAACAATAGCATTTTAATATCGTGTTGTGCGTTAATAAACCAACACTTTGTGCCAGTTCGTCAATCAACGAACTTGAAAAATAGGCGTTCTACACCGCTCAACCGTTGCAGCCATGGGAAACGGAAAGCAGGGGCATACTGACCATGTGAGAAAAAGGGAAATTTTCTGTAGCCTTAATCGGAGTGGGCTTGTTGGGCGTTAATCATGAATGGTTTCCTGTTTTGTAGTTTTCTGTTTTGGAATTTTGTGAATTAACATTATAGGCTAGGTTAGAATAGACTACAATAGACCTGCACAGCATTGGAATCTGCAATATAAAACAAAAAACTTGCAAACTTCTGTTGTATCCCAGAATACCTTCCAAATAAAATTTTCTTGAATACTTAAATACACTTAGCTGAGTTTGTAAACCATGTATCCTGCACTCAATGCCTCATGAAATGTACAAGCTAAGGGGAAACCTTGAGATGGTTCCTTACTCACCATGGACCTACACCCCGTTCTCACCTTTCCTCACCAGCAAGATATCTACATCCATGCCTTCCTAGCCGGCTGTCTTTTGCCCCATCATCTCCAGTATCAGCCTATACTTCGTCCCTAAGCGACAACGTACGTCCATCGAGGTCGCTGGTCCCCCTAAAATTCCGGGTAATCCGCCTCCACGTTCCGTTCCGCCAGTTCCTTTACGAACTCCGCCCGTTCCTCCTGCGGCGGACAACTTTTATTCTTATTACAATACTCACCTGACCCGTCCCTTTCAGATCAACCTGGCTCTCCGTTCTACGGGAGCATGATCCCTCGGGATCCCACTTCCTGAACTGTTAAAGACTGTTAAAGTAATCATTCCTGACTGCTTCCTATACATGCCTTCCTCCACCTCCACCCCAGTCTCCCAGAACCGTGGCCTTGCAACTAGTTTTGGCTTTGACCTGCGAGACTAACTCCCGCACCAGCCTCCGTTGTTGGGACAGTCAACAACACTACTCAGAACTGCGGCGTCCTCCTCGGTAACAGAACGCCTCTCGAATTGGATAAGGATCCAAAAGCACTGACTGATACAAACTATTCTTCACTGCAATGTAAAAGTTATTGCTATCTCAAACACAGTTCACAATACTCACAACTACTCAGGTTGTCTCTTGATTACTCACTGAAGGTTCCAGGTGAAAATGAAACACCCAAGATGGCTGCCGGCATTTCAAAAGGGCTTCTTGGTGGAAATGGGTCCTTTCCTAGATGAAAAATGGACGGCCGATTTACCACTTGTGCAACCCCACTATGTCCGGTACAAAGAAGAACGCCAGAAAGGATGGTGATTTCAGGGTTTATTCCAGGGCCATGCGGTCTGTCCTCAGGAGATGTTGTCCAGTGGTTCAAGGATGCTCTGATCAGGGCTTCTAGCAGAGTGGCTCTCTTCAGGAAGAGTTCTTAGCTGGTTAGGGGCTAAATCCCAGAGTGGGGCTGCAAGGCCTTAAGTACCTAGATCTACAGCCAGTACCTGCCACTGGTGATGCAAGGTACTTCCTGTACTATATCCTGGTATCCCACGAGTTATCTCTGCTAGCAGCTACCCCTAGGGGCAGGCAAGGCCAGAGCCATCCTGACACTGATCTCCCGGGACTGGACCATACATCAAAGTACATAGCATTACTGGAATACGTTAATAAAGATAAAGAGTACATAGTGTGGAGCCATAACATCAAGGTAAAGAGGCCCACTAAGGCCCTAGCTTAAGGAATAGGAGGAAGCTGTGGAAACCGTCGTTGCAACCTCCACCTCGTCGAGGCCATGAAACTTACTTCTTCCGTCCCATCGGAGAATGGACGACCAATCCATGAAGCTTGACACTTCTCCGCAGTCAGAATTCCTCACCGCTGGTACCAAACTAGATTTTGGCTCCACCCTCTATCTTCCTCGACAAGCTGCGGTAACTGTTTCCTACGTGACAATGACTGAATCCTACGCCTTAGACTTAATGCTGCGTCCCAAGCGGATGTCCTCAGCACTGCCGCTACCACACTCTGTGAAAGACTACACGGATCCTCCTCCTGAGGACACCGGCCAATTGGCGTTCCTCATCAATCAGATTCTTAGGAAAGGTTGTTTTGCTACCTACCAAGCCACAGAAAGGGACTGTTTTTTCCTGCCTGACTACTCTGGCATAACACTGACCCCATGAACATCTTTCCGTGCTTAAACTCAAAAACTCGATGAAAGGACTCATCCCTTCATCATCCCGTCCTTATCCACCATCCTAGGGGACGAAGACGAGCGGACCATTTGTCCTGTCCGGGCAATTCGATTATACCTGAAGGTGTCCAAGCCCATCCGCCGAGGGAAGAGTTCCCTCCGCAACTTTTCCTCCCCTTTAGCAATAAGGTCGGCACCACTTCAATCCGCATGATCGCCACCTGGCTAAAGAGTGTCATCGTCCAAGCTTACGAAGCACTTGACATAAACCGTGTCTCTGAAGGCCCACGATCTTCGTGCAATTTCCACATCCTGGGCTCATTACAGCAACATCCCCATCACTGAAATAATGGAGGCTGCTTCCTGAAGACATCCCACGCTCTTCACGTCCCATTACCTCCAGGACATGTCCCATCAAGCTGAGCGACTTTAACGTATCGGGTCATTTAACCCCTTTTACACACTAAATTTTGTGTGAAGGGAACCGGTCGCTACCTGAGGGGACTAGAGTCAAATGGCGCCCGCCGCCTTGACAAAGTCTGGGATTGCTATAAAAAAGGTAATGTATATATTCAAGGCAACTAGAAACTCCAAAATACCAGTATTACCTGGTTGATTTTGGTTTCTATTGCCTGTTGAAAATATACATTACCTTGGTCCCGCCCTCCTTCCCTCTTGTCGCCGTTTGGGCACAATAGAGGTCCGCAAAGGTGAGCTTACCGCTCGGCTTCGGCTTTTATATGATGGAGGCTGCACAGTAGGTAGCGAACTGGAAGGACATCTTCAATTTAATTTCTCTAGATTGAACAGCATTTGAGAAGGAGAATGCTATAAAAAAGGTAATGAATATTTTCAACAGGCAATAGAAACCAAAATCAACCAGGTAATACTGGTATTTTGGAGTTTTCTGCACCTACATCGGTTTTTAGCCCTAAAACTAAGAAAATCACAAGATTTTATTTTCCAGTTGCATACAATTTATGGATTTCCAAGAAAACGGCAAATAAAGTAACAATAGCACACAAAAAAAAAAAAAAACATGCACAATTACAGAAATAAAATTATTTCGTTCCACTCCCAACTAGTTGCTTAGGGAGAGGGAAACGACGTGGGCCACACTCTAACACAGGACCCCAGACACAAAAAGAATCTTGGAGTGGGGGTATGGGGAAGGCAATCCTCCTCCCCCCCAAACCAACCAACCATCCATCCATCCTTCCTTATGTTATAAACAAACAAAAAAAAAGGAATGGTGGAATGGTGTCAGCCAGTCACTTCCAGAAACGCTGCCAAACTAAACTTTTCTTTACGCTTTTACTTTGACCACTTGGACCAACTAGGCCCGTAATTCAACCTTTTTTTTTTTCTTTCTTGCCCTGTGCTAAGCAGTTGCTATGATGTAGCACCATATTTCCCAACCGGGGAAGCGCGAACACGCCCTCACCGTACTATAAAATTCAATGGTGAACTTTTTATTTAGCAAAAGAAGTTAACATTGTAAGAGGATGGCAAAATTATCATTTGTAAATGTGCAGATATTTTGGCCAAAATTCGACAGGCATTTTTTCTACCCATCTGGCACCAATGCCTTATCGTATTGGGGGTGGGCGCATCATTACATGCTAGTCCCAGTGGGAAGGAATACTACAGAAAAGGTTGGGAACCGCTGATCTAGCATATGGCATTTAGTGATAAGAAAGAGTGGATGATGGCATGTTAGGTGCACCCAAAACTTCTGGGTTGGCCACACTGAAAAATGATCAATTTTCCAGATGTAGTGACACAGCGGACCTGTAGGATATCCCTCAAGAAGAATGAAAGCGGCCAACCTCCGGTCAGCAGGTCACAACTGCAGCGGCAGCCAACGTAGAAGGATCCCGTTGGAGAAAGACGATTTGCTAGAATTGGGCTGATCTACGAAAAGGAAAATGGGTGAGTGCAATAATAATGACGGCCTGAATGATAAAAAGCATGTTAACTGGCTGCAGCAACTTGCACGGAGATGAAGGAGAAGACTGCCACAACCACAGTAGAGCAAACCATGCTACCACCAGGGAAGATATAGCGGGAACAAGGCACCCAACGCGGCAGGAGCTCCCCCCCCCCCATCTCTTCGAAGGCCACAACAGTCGAGCAGAAGAAAAAGGAGTAAAGAAGGATATGGCAGCTATCGTCATTAGGGTAAGCCACATCCAAAGAGCAGGAATGAAGCCATGAGTGCCACCGGAACAGTCAAGCCATCGACGGCTGCTACCAGTGAGGGGAATTCCAGGGAGCCGATGTTCCGGGTAGCCCTGCTCTTGTGAGGGAATATGTAACAAGCTGTTATATGAAATGCAACGAACACCCCAAGCTGATGTTTCGTTGTACCCCTTGCTATTACATGCAGCACAGTGCATTCTGCCAATAGTTGACAACACAGCTGGATGCCAAGCGCACGGCACTAGGAGGAGAGTGTACTCATGTGGCAAACCTGTAGGAACCACTTCTTGCACACAGCCCATTGACATCGCATAATTCTTGGCTGGAGTCTTGTTCAGACACATAGAAATACAACGGGTTTCGAACTATATCCCCACATGGTGGTTGGATCCCATCCTAACAAGTTAGATGTCTCGACTCTTTAAGGCTGGAACAAACAATCGTTTATAATCAGCGCCTAATACGTATTACTGGTAAAGTGTATCACTTACAATCCTTTCTGTTCGGTGTGACTACGGCTCCAAGGCTCTTCACTTTGATCACCAAGCCAATTTTTGTGACTCTTCATTCCAGAGGTATCAAGGCACACATCTCCTTAGATTACTGGCTTCTCTGGAACAAAGACTCCCAGATGATCCTGTTCGACCTCCAGACTATGGTGTACCTCCTGTTAAAGCTAGGCTTCGGAATCAACTTAAAGTCTCATCTAGAGCCCATGAACTTCTTCATCTTATTTGTTGCTCTCTTTGACCTGGAAAATTTCACCATCTGTCCCTAGAAAGGATTCTCTCCATTTACGAAGGAGTCACCGAATTACTGGATCATCAGAACTTTCGATGAGGTCTCGCTGCAATGTTATTGGCGTCATCGATATTGTGGCGACCTCATTCTCTAAGACAGATGTGGATGTGCGCCCCCTTCGTGGGACCAGAAAACAGACAGGACTCCAGAACTCAACCCGTATCAAGACAGGATATGGATGTCATTAAGCTTTCAAACAACAGAAGCCCTATTGTGGTGCGATTACATGAACACTGCTTCAGGAGTCCTCATCAGGGAGAAAACCCTCAGAACTCCTCATCACAGATACCCCAACCACAGCATGGTGTGTCCGCACCAATACCTTGCCTATCACTGGAGTATGGAATCAAGAGAAATCCAAGCTCCACATCAACATCATTGCTCTCTGGGGAACTCCGATGATCGACCTCCTCGCCACAAGCTTCAATCACCTGCTCCCAAATTGCACGAGTTCCTTTTCGAGCCCTCAACAAGATTCGCACATATAAAAAAAATGGTGTAAGCACTTTTAAGGACTTAGAAGGACTTTTTAATGACTATTTGTAAGCACATTTCAGTAACAATAGAGCCTAAAAAAAGTCATATTTCCAGAAACAGTGTGGAAATAAGTAGAGAAGGTAGGTATGACTTTTTTTTTAATAATAATATTTATTAACCTTTTATAAATTGCTAGGATGGCCCTCCTCGACCTCCTTCAGTCCTGACACTGCCCCTCCACTCCAGCCTCGTTTTGAGTTATCGCAGCGAGTCATCGAGCAGACGACAAGTGTAACGCACATTGCTCTGTCTTGGGAAAATTAAATTTGCTTTTGAACTGTCAAATGACTCGAATCAATAAATTTTGCTTCTGCGTGGGGAGGTTATCCGGGCAGGAACCTCGAATCCCCAGAAAATTTGTCTAAATGCCGCACTAAAACATGAAATAAGTAGATAAGGTAGGTATGACTTTTGTTTTAATAATAATAAAATTTATTAACCTTTTAAAAATTCTTCTAAATGCCGCACTAAAACATGAGTTTTAACTGTTGCAAATGAAATTACATTTGTAAGACGAATCGTCTTTACAGGCCCAAAATAAGCGATTTTAAGGAACTTTGGACCATATAAACACTTAAAGGGCCTTACAAATGCCAAAATTAAAATAAAGACTTATAGGTACTGTAAGCACCCTGTGCGAACCCTGCCTAAAGCATGGCCAACGGATGCTCCGAAGGCCTCATGGACCTACATGGTTGCCTGCATCTTCCCTTCGTAAGTCCTTCTGCAACTGATCCTAGAGAAGCTCTTAAAGACGGAAGAAACATTTGACCTCATTGCTCCGGCTTGGCCAGCTGAACCGTGGTTCCTCTTCTGGAGCTCTTGATAGACTACCCAAAGAAGTAACCCATGCAAGAGAATCTACTCACCCATAAGAAAGGAATAAATGTTCACCAAGCAGTACCGGTCACACTTCACACCTACTACTGTCCTCCAACTCCTGCAAGTTGTAAACCGCATCGTCTGCTGTCTCAGAGGAAGTACAAGCAAGATCTATGAAGGCAATTGACTTCGTTGGCATCACTGGTCTTGGAACCCAGACCGATCCTCTGGCTCCATCCCCAGCCCAACTCGCAGGGTTTCTCAACCTTCTCTCCTGGTGTGAATATGTCCACCATCAAGGTTTTTCGTTCGGCCATTACCTCAGCACTTAAAGTAGCTGGATGTACTTTGGTCGTAGAAGACTTAAGAATTACCAGCTCATTAAAGCCTTCGTCGTGGAAAGACCTGTCACAAGAAAGCACTTTTCACTATGGATTATTCCAATGGTACTAACAAGCCTTCTCATGGAAAGCTACAAGCCTCTGGGGCAAGCATCGTCTTCCTTCTTGCCCTGGCTTCTCGAAAACTCTGTAGCGATCTTCAAGCACTTAAAATCGACAAAGCCTAGCTGCGATTTGGGCCAAACTACAGCTTGGTGAGTGCAGATGCAGGCAACTTTTGAAGCATCAAAGTTCTTCATGATTTCAGCTCTAAGGCCCCTAGCAGGGGACAAAGAGGAGAGACTGTAGTGTGTTACTACCTCGATGCAACTACGGATCTGAAATGGCGAAAAGACCAATGACCTTACTCCTCCCCTACAGATCCAATAGAAGTCAAACAACTACTGCTGTGATATCTTCCTGGATCCATTCAGTTATTGGATTGTCTACAAAAACTCGGACGAATCCACTTCCACGGACAATGTCCACGAGATTCAATCTCTCCCCACCTCCTGGACTGCTTACTACAGAGTCTCACACTGCCTCCTGGAAGTGTGAGACCACCTTCACTGACCAACTAAGTGGTTGTCCGTGCACCAGGACATCTAAGGCAACTGCCGGGAATCCACCAAGTAACCCAGGAGGTGACGATGGCGATTACCCACCATTCAGTTTGTTGAAGTCAACTATTGAAAATTTAATTGTTGAGGTATTCTGGGATAAAAATGTGATTTTTCCCATCCCCAACCAGAATTGGTAAATCTGGTTTTATCCCTAGAATACATACCCAATTACCCACCCTGCCTCCCCTCGTTGTCATTGATCGTGTGCTAAGAAAATAAAGATGGCCACCAATCTATGCAAGCTCGGGGCTTGAGGTGCCTGGATCCAGCTATCATTAGGTACAATGGAGTAATAGAAGGAAGGATTTTCAACTCTGTCAGGAATTTTCGTCTTAATGTAGGCAATAATGCAAAAATGTAATTGGTAGGTATTCTAGGAATAAAAAAAGATTTACCAATTCTGGCATGGGTATGGTAAACCACATGTTCTTACTAGAAAATTTATTGGTTAGGCCTACTACGGTATTCCTCATCTGCTTCCCCCCTCCCCGAACACCACACAGCTCCTAAGAGTAAAAGCAGCCATTGTTTGGTCTGTGTCGATGTTTCTTCAGCCCTAATTGCTCCCTTCAGTCCATCCCTGACGGCAAGAAAAAAATCAAGAGCAGTCTACCACTGATAAGCTACTGGCTGTTCTGAGCTGTCTGATACCCCATTTCGAGTGCAAACTCTTGTGTGTGAAAACCATCTTAGACAAAATCAAATCTTTTGAGCTTTCTGTGATTTACCTGCCATGCATCACTTCCAAGACCAGCTGAAAGGAATGACGTTTCAAGTGAACACCGATAACACCACTGCTACTGCCTACTTGAACAAAGTGGGAGGCACCCACTCCTGGAATTTCCACCTGCAAGCAGACCAACCTGGATGTCGGAGTACTTTTCTGGTTGTGTATATCCACCGGGGAGGGGGAATGAAGTCGGAGTCTCTTCAAGACAAAGTTCCATTACTCTTCAGTTTTTGCCTTGCACTTGAAACACGTAGCAAGTCTGTGACGGATGAGCTCTCCAGGAGGGACAAGATACCGACCACAGAATGGAGTACACACCTATTTCCAAGTTGTAATTCCAAAGAAATGATTCCTCTGTGGATAGATCTCTTCCCCACCAGGGAAAATACTCAACTCCAGAACTTCGTGTCACCCTTTCCGTACAATCAGGTGTGGGTGACCGACAGCCTCAGCATATCGTGGAAAGGCAAGTGGGCCTACCTGTTCCCACCAGTCTCCGTTCTCCAAGTGGTCCTCAACAAGATCAGAGTAACCCAGGTCTCATAAATTCTTAGTATACGTGCTAAAGCCAGCAGCACCTTGATTCGTGGACATTATGGAGCTACGCTAGGAGGAACAGATTCCACTTTCATCGCAAGGGACGTAACACAGCATAGAGGAAGGATTCTCCACGTAAACCCTGAGATCCTGAACCTTTATGGAGAATTTAAGAATATCCCTCTTGGCATCAGGATTCTCCTTGTGGGTTGGCAGAAAGGATTCTGAACTGTCACCACAAATTAACGTTAAATGATTTATGAACAGAAATGGAATAAAATGGTTTGTGTGGTGCGAGAAGGAAAAGGCAAATCTATGCAACTGCAGTGAACTTGCGGTTCTTGGCACAGCTTTTCCAACAGGCCTCTGCAGCTATCAAAGGGTACTGGTCAGTCAAAAGCTTAGTCTCGACTCTTTCTGGAGGTTTGGCAGTAGTGAACAGCATGGAACTTTCCCGTCTAATCCAAGTCTTCAGTGTCCAAAGACCAAGAACTAGAAGATTCTTCCCGGAATGAAATCTCCATATGGTGCTGGCTCAGCTTGCATAAGATCCCTCCGAACAACTCCGTACGACACTGTTTACCCTCCTATCATAAAAGACAGTATTCCTGCTGTCCCTCACAACCGCTGCTAGGCAGGGACAAAATTGCGGCCCTGGCAAGGAACAGAGTTTTTTATGATGCTCAAAAGACTGGTCTTAGGTGATATTCCTCTTCCTGCCAACTTTCCAGTGAAATGCCAGCGTGCAGAATATCCACCTACTCCGATCTTGGTTAAAGCACTAACTCCAGTGGTTGGACAGGGAAGCTCAGAACGGATGCAATGACCAATTTATTTTTACCTCGAAGTGACAAAGACCATTGAACCATAGAGAAGGGACATGAATCAAGGTGGGAAGGAGACCCAGGCAAAGAATGTAGATGGATCCCAACCGAAACCGAAATGCTCCTGGACTCCCCTATTTTGCAAGATTCAGAAAGGGATGGATAAACCGTTAGGAGATGTGGCATCACCCAATATTATTGCCCAATGGATCAATGGGGTCACCCAAAGGGCTTACGAGAATCCTCTGGGCGACTGCAGCCAGCCTGCTTCGGCATGGGCACAGGCACATGAGCTAAGGGCTCTCTCAGCCTACAGGATGTTCACAGTTGGGATTCCTTTTAGAGGAGCTCTTGCTCGCATGTTCCTGAAAGAATTGCACATGCTTTGTTAGCCACTACCTGTGCGATGCATGGGTGGCTGACAAAAGGATTCAGAAATCGAGTTGCATCGTTCCTAACAGTCCCTCCAGACAGTGAGACGACTGGCCTGCTGAAAGGGGCTGCTGAATGAACAAGGAGAAAGGTTGGTATTCACCCATTTTATAAATTTTTCATGACATTCTGGTACCGACTAGAATTGGCGTGAGAAACTGTAAAAGCAAGCAACACGTTTAGTCCTCAGAGTTGGACTAAGTCAGCATAAAGGTGAGTATTTTAGTAGAGAAGTAAAAATAAAATTGTTAAACGCCCAGTGGCAGTAGGCACCGTCCAGTGGGAGTGAACATAGTTACAGTGCATTGAAATTTAGGGCTATCAGGACGGAGGCAATAATTCTACCAAAATAGCATTAAAAAAGGTTTTAAGATGAGTAAAACTAATTTCAGGTATAAAATTTCGTTTTCATTATTTTATTTTTTGCTTTCAGCCATTGTTATATTATACTTTCCGCAATATAAAAATGAACGAAAGTAGACGAAAGAAAAAAAAAGGAGGAACGAAACCAACGTCAAAAATGTAGAATGGTGCTAACTTCCTAGGTAATTTTCCTTTCATGGGAGTATTTATTTTTTTGCACTTTGTTCCATTTTTCTTTTCTTTGTTACTTTATGCTTGAATCAAGTGCAACTAAATTACGTTTTCTGTTAGACGACTTTCGCAAAATAAAGTTGTTTTCGGTCATTTTTTGTAAGATTCTTTTTGAAATTAGTACAAACCCCTTGGTACAAATTATGCTATGGCCTCTGGTTATCTTTCAGTGATTAGTCATGTAATTTGTTGGAAACCCCTCATAGTGCGTTATCATTTGGAAGTGAGTTGGCTTGAGCAGGAACAAATAATATTGAATATCCCCTCGATGGGAGGGGGCGGGGGTTCGTTTCATCGGGTTCCTAGTCAGAGCCCTCTTAGGGGGCTCTGTCCTAGTTGAGTAATTTTGCACACGTGCTGCTGTGATGTAATCGCAGGCCGTAGGGGGGGGGGGGGGTGTGACGAAACAGCAGTTTTCTCCCAACCTATCGATTGTCAGTAAAAGACAGTCAATTAAGTATTTAAATTATTTTACAACGCAACGTAATAAATAAACAAATGTAAAGACGACGCTGTTTGATAAAAACGGGCAGTTGTTTGCTTATTGTGGATGAAAAAGACAGTTTGTATTTGTTGGCTTTGGGGTGAACGACGTGAATGGCTCTTCCATTTCCGGTTGTCCCTCCCGCTGGGGAACGCGTCGTTGAATGCTCGTTCAACTTGGGCGAATTTGGTCTTGTGGCCGCCGAATTAAAGTTGTTTTGGTGAAATCCAAACGCCGAAAGCGGGGACAGAAGAAGTTAAGGTCGAGGAATGGACATTTAACAGAGCGTCTGCCGAAAGGAGGCGTTCTGTAGCCGTTGTTTGTTGACATTTTGTTTAGGAAGTGATCGGCGGAAGGGACTGATCCGCCATTTTGGTTGGAGAGAGAGCTTTGATGAGTTGAGGAAGAAAGGTAGACACGTAAGTAGTCGCGATTGTTAGACAAACAACAATATTTAGGGAATGGGAAGTGTTAATTGTTTGAAAAGGCGACAATAAGATAATGTGGTGTAGGAGTTTAAAGATGGGTAAGGGCGGAGGAGGTTGACTGTAGGCCTAACAAGCCGATGATGCAGTTCAGTGTGACTGGTTTCGTCATTTTTGTGTGCTTGATGTCGCTTCTAAGAAAGTTAAAGGAAGGATGTTTTGTCGTATTGAGGCAGATTAGAGTTGGTTTAGAGATGCCTAGTACGGAAAGGCTAAACACTGCGAAACAGTCGCTCGAGTTTAGGGAAAATTTAGTCGATTCACGACGCGATACTCGTGAATCAACCAGTTCAAATCTGCTCTTCAATCAGCATCTCGGACCAATGATTGAAGAAATTCGGGTGAAATATTTGCCGAAAGAGGGTGCTGGGTGTGAAGTAAGTAATGTTTTGAGTTGTTATTGTTAAGACGACTTTGTATTTTAATAAAGAGGTGAAGTGGTTGGGTATCGGTTTTTTCCGAACGTAGCTCTGTATTTTGAATGCACTCGAGGCCATGATTGATTGGAATGGGAACGACTCGAGACGATTTTATCTGTTTACTGATAAAAACAACACCAAAACATGTTCAACAATTTGGCCAGTAAATAACCAATAAATTAGGGCTAACTTAGTGACTAGCAATAATAACCAAGGCGTTGCTGTGCTCTCTCTTTCACATCCTTCCTCCTTTTGAATAGTAGGCCTAAGTATAGTTGGGAGTGGCAAATGCTGATTAGGTTTCGTACCATGAATAGGGCCTATAGCCTACGGTATATAGTTAGGGCTGTCACAATAACCTTGTTCTCATTGGTTCTGAAATGGGAGAATACAGATAGTCTGATCTACCCAGCCGAAAGGCCAGGGTCAAGGTTTGCGGTTTATGGTGGTTTTATGTTAACATTACTAGTGTGTGCGAGTAGAATACTAATTCTATTTCAAAGCCAGGCGAGTTTGCGTTAGAGTATGTGGTTTAAAACATGGTGTGATCGCAAGGGTTTTCTTACATTTTTTGGATAACAATTAGTAAAATACTAACTACAAAGGCTAGGTGCATGCAAATGGTCTCCCAGTTCAAATGCTACAAGCAAAAAAAGTTGCTCTGCTGGCTTACCAAGGTGTCTAGGCCTATAGACTCACTGCAAATGAATCGTTAGTGCTTGAATCTTACTCGAGTCAGTAGCGTGAAGAACATTGTCCCACGTAAATATTGCTCGTGAAGGACATTTTGTAATGCCACCCAACGGACTGATAATTTCTTACATAAGGCAGTCTATTTAACCAGTTTAATAAAACTAAATTTGCATTTTCTTTTTTATTGTAACACGAGACACAACTTTGTGTTTAAACTATTACAACAGTGGCTGAAACTCTAACAGTGATTTTCAAATGCTATCACATATTGTGAGACAAAAATTTTCAGCTTTCGTTTTTGCACTAAGTGAGTACGTGCAATTCTCGTATAATTTTATTAAAAAAAATTAAATTGTGAGCCGTTCTGTTAGAAATCAGGCTTACCAGTTGGTCGTTATTTTTTTTCCAAGTCGTTAAAAAGTCGATAAAGTTCTGTTATGTCGATAAAAGTCGATAAAATTTTAAAGTATTGAAATAAATATATTGCAATTGGCTACATTATTGGCCGTATTTTTTTTTTTATATTGGCGATTTGTCATGGTCTCTACGCGAAAGCAGTCTTAAACGTGAACGTCGGTTTCACTTCGAAAAACAAACTCTTGAGTTGCTCTACAAAATGAATGGAGCTCGCCTTTTCGCTATACTGCTACCAGAGGTACCATTGTGGGCAAGAGTTTTTTTGGGTGGATATTTCCTTCCCTGTAATCTGAAGCTGTGACAGAAAAAAAAAAACCGAAACTTAATTTTAACGAGCCAGGTAACTTTATTTCGAGGGGGGAAGGAATCAGCCGTACAAACAATTAGGCCTATTTTTTTTTTGTGATAACTGTAGCCCAAACATTATCACATATCTTGGTGACTGTCGCTTGCACTTGCGTTTTTTCATTTTTTCAGTTCGTGTATGTCGGACGAGGTCCTATACAGTAGATATTCGGTCGATATTTTTACAATGGAAAAGTCGATAATTTCGATATTTTTATGTGTAAGGACTTCTGGCAACCCTGTTAGAAATGGTTATTCACATTTAAAAATGCCACATCGCTTACTTTGAAAATTTGAGTCCATGACTGTCGAAAATTTCTAAGGATATTGGAACGGTAAATATCCTTTACTTTGAAATCTAAGTGTACAAAACGTAAACATGGTTATTCACATACATCTCTGTTGGAGAATGTATCTTACGCTGTTGACTTAGGGATCTCAAAGATTCATGAGTTGTTAATCGTATTTTTAACAGAATGGTTTTTCGAAGGTTGGACAATTTGTCCTCCAAAATGTACGCTATCAGAATGTACTTCACATCGAGCATGTTCGGCAATAGTACCTCTGGGAACACAATTAGAGCCGTGGAGGGGGGGGGGGGGGTGAAAATGAGTAAAAAATATTCTAAAGCCACTCCAATCAGAACTGCAAAGAAAGAAACTGTTTACGGTGATCGTGACGTGAATATGTTGATGTGACTGCAGCAATATGTAAAATAGAAGAAAACTCATGAAAGCCTGAAGGAGACAGGAGGACAAAAACGTACCAACTAGTTTCTATCGTATCTGCCTGTCGAAAATTTGCAACTAGCCTAGCCTATTAAGAATTTATTTTTTAAATTTGAGTGTCCTCGTGAACATAACTCAGTTTGAACATTCAAAGTGTCATGGTGAGTTTTTTCAGAAACTGTTGTTTGCAATCAGAACTGTAGATTGTTGACTCATACCAAACAAAAAAAGGTTCAGTGAAAAAAATCCTTCTTCAGACAGTCCATTGAACCAATATTCTTGGGAACTAAAATTCCAAAAACAAGATTTTTCAAGTATGATTGCAAGCCACAAGCTTGAGTTATAAAGTGTGCGCGGCCTATCTTGAGTTCGCCACAGAACGGACACAGATAATCGATTGTACATTTTTGGCAGCAGAGTGCCTTGTTGATATCCAAGATGGTTAAAAAAACAATGGCGACCTTCGATTAAAGCCGCCCCCTCCAGGAAAACTTAGCCGCTCGTAAAACTTCCAGGACTCAAGATACGCCGCGCACACAATAAGTTACATGCTTTTACTTCAAGCATTACACACCCTTTACAGACTAGGCTGTGTATTATGATACTCCTATTTAGTGTGTGAAATATTCATGTAAATAGAATAGTATACTACACCACATAAGGGAATAGTTCTCTTGGTAACAAAAATAACTAGTTCTCTTTGGTAATTTTTGGTGGAAAAATTGCCAAAATGCTGGCAAGATATTAAAGAATACAGTCAAAATAGCTCACGTCCACCTTTTTCAGTACTTTTAGTAGCACTAACGAGCAGATAAATCACGTCTTGAACTGGAATTTGGATTGGCATTCAATGAGGAAAAGATGGGTTATTGCTCAAGGATGAGTGCGATATGATGCTGCTCTTCTCGTTAAGAGGGTTGCTTTGAGCTGGTGACGTGGATGGCAAGATGGAAAATTCACAAAAACAATTTTTGTTCCCTTAATGCGGTGTTCTCCTGGGTTTTTTCCTCATTTATTTGGGGGGGAGGGGGTGCAGAGAGCTATGCTACATGTTGAGAATAAAAAGCACTTAACAGTTGTAAGTTTTTAAAGTCAAAAATTGCACAGGTATACTGTAACTGCTCATCATTTTGAGTCCATCTAACTCATTCTCGAGTAAAAACAAATAAATAAAATATTAGTTGTTTTTAGTTAAAATATGTTGTTTGTGACAGGCAAAACTGAATGTGTTAAATGAGAAACCAAGGTTGGAAATAAATAATGCTTGTTTAAAAATAGGCTAATAGTTAATCAGATTATTTTGATTATCAGATTGTAATAGGATGTAAGAGTGCAATAACAAGTATGACGTAGGCTGGTTGAAGGTGTTTGCTTGCTAGTTGCTACTGCCAAAATGCCAGTATCTCTTCTTCATTTATTAAGAATATAAAGTTTAAAACTTCATTACGAAGTGTACACTCGACCGCTTATGCGAAAAGCAGATGATCAAACATGACATAGTGGAGTGAAATATCTGCTTTTTGCCTGAAGAGGACTGTCGTTTGAGCCCCAACATCTCCAGAGAATTGATAGTCGAAAATTTGCTGAAGATATTGTGCTGATGTCTTTTATTTATTTGAAATTGTGCGTAAACTATTGCTACGAAGATGATTACGAAGTGTAAATTTTAATATTAATAAGAACTCTACAGTAACGATTGCTACAGTAGTATTACTGAAGTTAGTCATCTTGTGATTGTGGCTGAGTGGTGAGAGAACTCGGCCTGGTTGCTGTAGGTTTGAGGATCTGGTCAATCCCCTGGAAAGGGAATTTTGGCAAAGTCCCGGCCAGGGTAACGTGAGAAGCTAACATACTCCTTCAGCGGCTATGGGAACTATTCTGACCAATTCTGGACAAATCTTCGGTTCAAATCCTCCTAGAGAGAGACCTAGATATTTTTCTGGTTCTCAAAAAAGTCTGGTAATGTTCAAAATTGAGCCGGTTCAGCCACACGAGCATTAAATCGCTTCAGCAGCGTTAATTTGTGTGCTGGTAAAGGAACAGCTGGATTTACCCTTTTTTTTAAAGTTCTTTTGTGCTTGTACAGACAGGGTGACCGCAAAAAACTGATGACCCAACATTTTATAAGTCCAACTTTTTTTTAGTTAGCACCCCTCAGAAATAGGAGAGGGCAGAAATCAAATCTAATGAACGGAAGAGTTCTGTCCTCTTCTGGTGCTGAGGGGTGTTAACTAAAAAATCTTGGGTCGTCAAGTTTTTTTGTGGACCACCCTGTATAGCAACAGTTTTGTGTTAACTTGGTCCTTGATTATAATCTGATGAATTTCAATTTTAATCAAGTGATTATAATTATGATAATATAACCAATGATTATAATCACTTGCTTCACAACTGTAAAGTACCCTGTTAGAAACGAGAATTTGGGTAAAACCAAGTACGGGTTTACAGCGACTTCCACACTTGTTCATGCCCACTGCACAGTTGGCGGTCCCTCTCTCTGTACTAACTTGGGTTTTGCCCAAATTCTCGTTTCTATTTTTTCTATTTTCTGACGGTTTTGCCTGTCACAGAAGACATTTTAACTGCAGTATATATTAAGGCTGGACCGACAAAGCTTTTTTTCCACCCGAGCTTATTAAATGAAACTGGCCGATACCAACAGCAATTCTTATAACTGATTCCTATTCTCAATCGAAAACTGTAATGCTAAAGTGTGTTTTTATAAAAAAAATTACTTTTGAAATCGTTGCATAAATAAAAACATAGGCCTAGATGCACATAATTGTTAAAAAATATTGGACCATTGGAAAGCTGGTGAAAATACCTTCAAAATGGTGTATTCAGACGTTAAATTCGGTTGACGAGAAGTGAATATAGGCTATCTCCGATAAGTTTCCTATTATTTGGGTTTTATCTAACGATCCCGATTTCTGCCGATACTGCAAATATCAGTAAAAATCGGGATCGGCCCAGCCTTAAGGAAATATGCAGCAATTAGTATTAGGCTATTATATTTTTACTCTTGATTGATGTTGAGTGTTTTTGTATGCCTTTACACTTTTGGGCTTGAAAAAATTACAAATGCTTCATTTCCAAGTGATTCTTTGGTTAATAAATACTTCAGTCAGCCAGTCATTTGCTGCTGGCCATCTCTAGGCTCTGTTATTTCAGTTCTTCTGGGATACTACAAGTTATTTTAGCCTGTGATATTGTCAGATTAAATATCAAAAGTAGTGTGGTGGGCAGGAGACCACCTGTGGTTGAAACTGTGCAACACTATGCAGTCGGGGCCTTAACCTGATATTATAGTAGGGTACATAACTCTGATTCCATATGTTCAAACACGTCATTTGATTTGAGCAGCTGTTTGTGCCCGTAACTTCCTGCTTTTGTGCTTAGCTAGTTTGGGTTATTGTGATTCAGAATGCTGTTATCCAATGTAGTTTAGTATTCCGACGGTGAAGAACATGTAACGGTGCAATTACAACGTTAGCAGGATTTCGGGCAGAATGGGACTTCCACCTATATAAGAGCCGTAAAAAAATGTAAGGATGGAACTTGTTGAATTTATTCGTTGGTTTATGAAGGATTAGGCTAGTTGCTGCAAGCTGCAAATATAAATTTTGCAGCTGCAGACAGTAGGCCTAAAATGCGAGAAATTCAACACTAACAAGAAATTATTTGGCATTTGTTACGCAACTGATAACGTAGTGTTGGATGAAAAATCCTGATATCACAGTGACACTACTCGGTAAATAGATTTGTTGTGGTCGTAGAGTTGTCATTTAGCTGTATGTTTCCTAGTTAGGCCAGCTACAAGAAATACCAAGTAGATGTGTACTGCTCTGGGAATTCGCAGATACAGTCATTGTCAGTGGCCTAGGAGCGCTCTGTCAAGAAGGTGCCAACTAGATCTGGTGACTACTATTAAAAGAATGCCATATATACATACTGCATGTGAGTAATGATAGTCAACTTATGTGTCGCGTTACACGTCCGACTGAAAACCAGCTGTGGTGATCTTCGTTAATGTTTTATGTTTGCTTGCCGAATCCCAGCTTTATTTGAAATGCTGGGTTGAGCAGATGTGGTTGAACGTAAAAATGTTACTAGGATAAAAGACTGTATTTTCCATTGTAACCTACTAAAATTAATTCGCTGCTTAGTTTTTAGTACGTTACTTTGTGTCAATCTGCTGCAAAAATTGAGTTGAAATTTTATTGCTTATGTATGGACCATAAAACTTTTGCCGTTTTACATTGTTTTGAGTAGGATCGTTCCATACCTTGACGTGTCAACTCTAATGATACTGCATTATGCTGATACAAAGAAAATGAGTTGATGGAGAAGTGCATTCGTTATAGATTACTTATCATCATTGCTAACAACAGTACCAGAAAGTTCCTTTGTCTGATACAAAACAATTTCGTACGAATTTCTCTTAGGATGGGGCAACATTAACTTTTTGAACATATTTAACCAACTACACTGAACATGCTCTACGTATTGTAAAACTTCTTACAAACCTTCAATTAATGACTTTGGTTTTGGAACATGTTCTGGCTTGCATTCTTGCCAATAAAATCTCAGTGCCCGTGGAAAAAAAATTTTTAATTTTATTTTGGCTGATGGCACTGCATTGTCAATCGTGTGGTTGAGATTGCGAAAAGCTGTTAAATATTTGTTCAGGGGTCCTTGTAGCTTGGAGATCAGGCCACTGGCTACTCTGTTGAGCTTTGCTTGGCAAATTTTGTCCTTTCTTTGCTGGACTTAACGCTTCTGATTTTCATTATTGTGTCGCGCGATGTTGCCATGATGAGGGAAATAGTAAAGCTGGTGGCTGTAGGCCTAAACAATGTATTGGACACAACAAATACAACATTAAGGATGTGCGATATTCGAGAAATTCTAGCCAAATCTAGTACGGAACGTATACTAGAACTCGACTCGTTTGGATCCATACTCGGAAAACTCGAATCTGGTGAGATTGCGATAACTTTGCCAATTTTTTACAGATTTTGACGTTCAAATGTATCAAATCATCGTCTCGACTAGAGCTTTCCGGTGGTGCAAATTAAAAGCCACTATCTCGTATAAGTTGAAAGCTATGTCCTAAAAACTGGAAAACTAGTTGTAGACGTTGGCCCACACGGCCCGTTAAGCAGCATCTTAGTTATTGCATTAACAAATAAAAAAAAAGACATGCAAAATAAGTGTGTTCACCAAATACTCGAATTCGGCTCGATACTCCATTCTTCGGATACGAACTCGGCTTGGCTCGACTCTAACTAAAATTGATCTACTCGCACACCTCTTTACAACATTTTACTATTTGTCATACAAAGACAAAATAATTTTTCGTGGTTACGGTAGACTAAGCATTATATCTCACCTAGCCTAGTTAGCCTACTTAGCATTTTCAAAGTTTCTTGTCCTCTGTTGATGGTCTTTCTTGCTTTTCCTGTTGGTTATGCCCGTTATGTTCACTAGCTTACTGTACACATTGCCTTGTGCGCACCTCCAGTGTCGGCGGTTCTAATTTTTTTTTCACATCATCGTATCTTTGGATAGATAGTTCAATCCCTACAGGTGTCAAGTTGGTGTACTGCCCTGCCAATGCACAAGGCAATCGTTAGTTTTGCCTGCATATTTTTGTTGTTTCTGCCTTGAAAGCCTCTTAGTCTTAAGCAGTTTATTTTGTAAATAGGAATGCATTGGCAGTACTCCTGAATTGGTACAAACCATAAATAACTTTTCAAGAAACAATATGCCACCAATAGTGTGACTGCTCTCGGTTGATGGGCTTTATGGAAATGTGTTTTGTTTCTTTTCTCTTAGTGCTCTTTCATCGATGGATGACCAATGACTGTGTGAAGGGTTGTTCGGATGCATCTGATGAGTTCCACTACTCCGTGACGTTTTAAGCCAAAAAAAAAAAAGAAGAAACTTGTCTAACACTTTCGAAATGAATACCTCGGGTATAAGACGCAACATCAAGAACATTGTACACAACTACTCAGATGCTCAGGTCAGGGTCAGAGAAGCTACTTCAAACGACCCTTGGGGTCCATCGAGTACGGTGATGAGTGAAATAGCGGACTTGACCTACAATGTCGTAGCCTTCTCGGAAATCATGCAAATGATTTGGAAACGACTGAATGATCATGGCAAAAATTGGCGTCATGTGTACAAAGCGCTTGTTTTGCTGGAATACCTGATTAAAACTGGTACAGAGAAGGTAAGTACCGACACCGAGTCTAGCTAACGTTTTATAATTAGAGAAAAAGCTGCAAGAATGTTCATCAGACAGTCTAGAATTCTGCGATTGTGAAATTTTTAACAGAAGTCAGGAAGGTTAGTCTCTCATATTTTCACTACTTCCTCAGAATGAGGTTTGTAAATTTTGGACAACAAGCTGCATCTAAAACTGAATTTCTTTGGTTTGTCGTCTACTCTTACTTTTCCTGCAATGAAAGCAGCAAAACGAGCATAAGAATCATTAACAATCATGTTTTAAAAAGCAGCATTTACGTTATTTTCTGCAGAAAGTATGAAAATTATGCTGCTGGAAAATTAATAGAAACTTGGTATCTTGTCCGCGGAATTTTTAATTTTGCCGCCGCAGAAACCTAGACTTCCTAAAATAAAATTCTTGATCGTTCCTCGAAGGAATTTGGTGTCTGCTTATTTTTTTTTTAATATTTTAAAATTATTATTCATTATGCGCTTTTTTTGCCACCTTTCCAAGTAAGTGCATATGTTAGCGGCGATTAAGGCCTACGTACCTCATAATCTACCTTTTTCACTGATTAACGTAGGAAATCGCTAACTGTAAAAATTACAACGTAAAAAAAGTACTACGAATACAAACCCATTAGTTTACAGATTTGAGTTGTCATTTTTGATTGCGTTAAACCGATTAAATTTTGTGGGTGGGGGTAGGGGCGGAGACTAGCTGGCTTCAATGATGCAGACGGGCCTTGAGAAACAGCGATGTTTCTTTAACAAGTTGTTTGTTTTGAATTCTTTGTTTTGATTCTCTCTTGAATTTGAAACTGAAAACTGAACTTTTTTACTTGTCTCTTGACAAATTTCTTCGCTGTATTTTTTTTTATATAGACCCCTGAATAACACTAATATTTTAAATTTTCAGGTGGCCCAACAGTGCAAAGAGAACATTTTTGCTATTCAGACATTAAAAGACTTTCAATACATAGAAGAAAACAAAGATCAAGGGATGAACGTACGAGAAAAGGCAAAACAACTGGTTTCTTTGTTGAAAGACGACGAAAGGTTGAAAAACGAACGTGCTCGAGCTCTTAAAGCCAAAGAAAGATTCGCCCAGGCCACATCTGGAATCGGCAGTGATATGGGTGTAAGTTTCAGCCTTTGTAGCTAACATAATTTTTTCTTAAAATAACGAGCAGGTTGTGAGCCTTTATCTCGCATGGTGAGCCTTTATCTGTACCAGTTAGCCCCATTGTAGGCCAGTCAAAATAGGGTTGAAAAAGGAATTAGCAACAAGCTACAAATTTGTGGGATGGTCTCAGGTGGCGTGCTAAACAACATACTAAAAGTCCCCTGAAATCTGACCATTGCGTTGTCCACCATTTTGGAAACATGGTGTCCGAAAACGGTTTTTTCAATATATCCCCGTAACGGTTGCTCGAGCGTGAAAATATGTTCCGTTCAAAATTGTACAGCATTCCATTTTCTACAAAAAAATGTTCTATTCATTTTTTTCGTAGATTCAATGATTCAGCCAATAAACCGTGTAGAAGAATGTTGAGATAACGCCGCCATCTTGGAAACATGCTCCCGAAATCAGTTTTTTCAATATATCCAGGAAACGGCTGCATATAATAATGTTTAATCCAAAATTATATAGCATGGAACTGTCTGCCAGAAAGGTTCTATTCGTTTTTTTTTAACTGAGTCAATTATTCATCAAATAAACGGTACCAAAGAGGCCACGCAAGTGGCCCCCCAATGTACTTCTCACTTGATATAATTGGGTGGCTTGGGGCCCAAAATTGATGGAATTTTTTACTTTCTGTGAAAAGCATGAATGTACATGAAGAGTAACTAAAAAAACTAGATATGATAGCAAGTTCAAAAAACCTGTTGGGGGGAGGTGGAGGGGTGATTTACCCCACCAAAAACTGTAGTTATAGTAATTTTCGTGTTCAAAGTATTCTTGCGAGCCATCTAATACCCAAAATGGATATACTTAGGATTTTCTGAAAGGTGGGGATCTATTCTTCCCATCAATCCTACCCGAGATTGTGTAACTTGGATAGGGACCATCCTACGCCCATTTAAAGGTGAAGAGATGATAATGATGTTGCCACGAAAGCGTATGGTGATTTTCGAATTCAAAATGCTCTACCGAACCCTCTAATACCCAGATATGGACATGCTTAGGATTTTCTGAAAGGTTAAATAATAAGGCTGTACCGATACCAGTTTTTCTTCACCGGTACCACGAAAATGTCAGGTACCGGTGCCGGTGCTAACTTTAGCTTTTTAAGAATAAGAATGAATGTATGATAAAAAAAATTCTGGCAAAAAAATTAAAATACAAACTCTTAAAGGCTTACAGCAAAAGTTGAAGTAGGCATACTTAAAATCAAAACGCTGATTTTTTTTTTTAAAGAAAAAATGTTTGTCCTACTGGAAAAAAAATTAAAATCCAAACTCTTAAAAACTAACAACAAAAGTTGAAGTAGGCCTACTTCAAACGTGACAATCCAAAAATCTGAATTTTTTGAAGAACAAAAAATGTTTGTCTTGCTGAAAAAAAAATCTAAACTCATAAACACTAGGCCTACCAGCGAAAGTTGACATTTTTAAACTGCTAGCACTCTTCGCATGCCTAATTTATTGGAAACCATTATTGAAAAAAATCTATTTTTTTATGAGTACAGGTAAGAGCCGAGTTTCAATTAATTTGTTTCATTAAATTTTGTTTTAGTTTACTGCGGGTGGTGGTTATCGGTCTGATTCATACACCGGGAGTGCCAGTGGTGCTGGTTCACCGCAAGGTAAGTGTGTTTGCCTCAGATAGTTCCTTCTTTTTTTCCCACAGCTAGTTTTGCTTCCTGGTAATACAGTGTGTTGTTGTAGATGGAAATCCCCTACCAACAGATTTGGAAAGTGCTCGTCCACAGACTGCAGGAGAAGAGGAGTTGCAGTTACAGTTAGCCTTGGCAATGAGTAAAGAAGAAGCTGATCAGGAGGAGCAGAGACGGCGCTCCGATGATGTGCGCCTGCAGATGGCCATTACACAGAGTCAAGAAGACTTTAGGTAGGGGTTGCCAAAGTAGTTGCTTACTAAACGGCATAATGGTAGTTGCCATCTTAAACGGCCCCCATCTATACGTTGTTCCGCATTATGTTTGTAGGAAACTGACTGTATGACGCCATTTTTTCTTACACTAAGAGTGCAAAAACACCTGGATGTCACACCTGTAGACTCTACACAGTTACTGTTAGACTCTACTAGTGGAATATTTACTTGTTTTTTTTTATCCACTCGTAGTGGAAGGAAACGTGGCATCATACAATCAGTTTCCTGCAAACATACTTGGAAACAAACTATAAATAAGGCATTCGGATCAAGAGTGCTGTAAAGAGTCCGTATCACATTTGTCCGACTCTAGTTCTTGAATGCCTTGAACTCTTGCAACGATTTATCGAACAAAAATCTTTCAATAAAAAATGTGAAAATCTCTTAAAGGAATAGATATAAGAAACATTGGCTATATATATCCAAGAAATATTTGAAACCTGCAAAAGGAATGTAAAATAGTGCATGTCGAACTAGATTTTGAATTTTAAATAAGTAACACATTCTTTCCATAACCATGAATTTAAAAATAATTCTTGTATGTAATTGGAGATTGTTTGCAATTACTTTCTCTTAAGACTGGCAACTTTAGAAAGCTTTTCTTAGGTTTAGTTCTACGTGCTTAGTGCTCGGCGTGGCTTGGCCCCCGAGACACTGTAACTTTTATAAGTAGAGTGAAAGGCGTGGGCTTAATAATTCATAGTACCGGGGTAGTGGTTACTTTTCTGGCCTGAATGAGGGATGGTATTTTTCCATAGTTTTAATACACTATCTGAATTGTTTTTTTGATCGCTCTACATTAGTGCTAATGTGAAGTCATTACCTCAAATAGTTTTTGAATTGTTTAGCAAAAACTAAAATGTAAACTAAAAATGGACGTTACAAATTTTTAGTTCAGTTAAAAAAAAAAACCTATATGAAAAAAAAATATGATTCTGCTTCGGCTGAAGTATGCGAGGATACCAACAACTGTATTGGTGATATAGGCAGTGATAAAGAGTCACGCACATCCCTAATTCAGGTGTGTAAAAGGTTGCTCACTTTGTTAAATTTTCGATTTTACGATTCTGTTATTTTACAGCGTATTCAACTGTCAAATGGCTAATTTCCCCCATGATCGCTTAATTTCACAAAGAAGACACTCTCACAGTCTTGCTAAGTTTCAACAGTACCCTTACTGTCTTCATCAGGCCCTCTAAAGTGAGACCTAAATTGAACTTTGGAGGGCCTGATGAAGACAGTAGGGAACAAAAGTCACCAGAAAAACGCACACTTTCACAACAGAAGACACTCACACTGTCTAGCGAATTTTCGATAGTTTACTACTATCTTCCTCGGGCCTTAAAGTTAGTTTGGACTCTGTTTACATCCCTGTTGTTTTCACCGTTGTTGTCTGCTCGTTCGTTGCCATGCTCGAAACTTAGTGCGTTGCCTGTGTGAGTGTCTTCTGTTGTGAAAGTGTGCGTTTTTCTGGTGACTTTTGTTCGTTTATAATGGAGTTTCACAGTACGAAATCTAACGATCTTTAAGACAGTAGGGGTACTGTTGAAAATTGGCAAGACTGTGAGAGTGTCTTCTTTGTGAAATTAAGCGACATGGGGGAAATTAGCCATTTGACAGTTGAATTTAAATTTCACAGTAGTTCTATTAACAATGTTTTCACAGCGTATTCTGCAACAACATTTTTTCGAGTAAAAGTTGCAGGAATTTCCAAGCAGAATTGTTTCTATCCCAATATAAATTTTAGCCGTTTTATCCTTTTTTTTTTAATGAGTCTTTTACAATTGTTTAGTTTGTTTAATATATTGGAATTGTTCAAAGTAAAAGCAAGCTTTCTGTGTTGGCAGAATTTTCCAATTTAATTTCGTATGGATTTTACTATCACATAGATTCCGTAGCATTGGGTAGTGAGTTCCACGAGAAAATTACTACTCGGGGATAACTAACAAGAGATTACGGTAGTTGTAACAGTTTTTTGAGTTTTGTATTTATTTTGCAGAGTTGTGCAGTCCCCTGGCCATTCGTCTAGCGCTCATTATTTGGAGGGTCAGTCCTCCCCTTCGAGGGGTCAGCTGTGAGTAATGCTAAAGCTGAAACAAACGCAATTTTCAAACAGGGCCAATTTTATTTTTCTTTGTGGGAGGTAATGCCAGTGCTATTGTGAAATCAAAAATTAGTAATAAGATTTTTAATCCTGTTAAACGTACACGTTTACATTGAGGATATTGGGTAAAGAGCTTCTGTACGTACGTCGTCATCTCACAGCAGTGCAAGTAGCGCTAACTGATAATAATTGGGCCTTTCTACCAAACTGTTTTTTTTTCTTTATGCTTTGCTGTTAACCATTATAAGCAGGCAGGTTACTCAGATAAATATAAGACTTTGGTAAGAAGTAAGATTTTACATCGGTGATAATTTTGTAGATTCTACCGTAAGGGATGCATTGTTTCAGCATGATACGTTCCTAATAGCAGAATAACGCGTTTGCGCCTACCGGTATTCACCTTCCAAAAAACTGGATAATGCAGTGGTAGCTTAATTGTTTTTGCCATATTGAAGTCTGTAGCTCAGATTGGTGCGTTTGTTTGTAAAACTGCTTTTTGGTTCAAGCTATGGTGCCGCGGTTATATTTCTTGGCCTATTTTCACACTTATAAAAGTTGTAATGCCTTGGTTTCCTATATTTTTGTTTTACCTATGCAGAAAAGTGCAAGAAGAAACTCCTGCAAGTCAGTCGTCGGCATTGTTGGATCTATTAGATATTGGCATGGCATCACCAGGCCAGGATGCATCTAGCGTAGCTCAGAAAAGTCGCACTCCAGTCACGGATCCGTGGGGAATGCCATTCAACCAACGTGGAAAACAACAGGTGAGTGCAGGTCTAAACGTCTGAAAGTTAAAAGTTTGGTACAAATAAAAATTGTTAGGTTTTGTGAGGTAGAATATTTATTTAGTCGTTGGGCAACCATATATTTTGTGCAACTCATAATGACGGTTCCCACACCACTTTTTATATCCGACACTGATACTTACCATATGAACAACAAAAGACAGTTGTTCTGAATGCCTAAAGGCTCATTTTACTGGGCTCAACATAAGATTTGTTACGATGTTTATAATTGTTATGCCAACTAGGAGGTTTAATATCAATTAGCTCTCATCCCCAAAGATCTCAAGACAGACTGTTTCGCCCTTATTTGGCCCCACAGCACGTTTTTAACCCTCTGAGTACTAGAGGCCGATAATTCGGCCATGGTCGTTTCAGCACTAGTGGCCGAATGATCGGCCCTGATGTTTGACGCAAGCTCCCTCCTTATTGGCTAATCCCAGCAGTTTCAAATTTTTCCACCAATCAGAAGGCACCTTTCCACTGACAATCAAAGCATAATTTTGTAACCTGGGCTGTGATTGGCTGAGCTGCCAGCAGTTTCAAGTGGGCTCTCACAATCGTCGATGCTGCGCGAGTGCCAACTAAAACAAGATGGCGGCCACGTGCGACGACAATAGCGATAGCAATTCGGACGTTAGTTTTGAGGATTTTGCGACGAAGAAATTCATCAATCAAGGCAAAGAGTGAGTGAATGGACAAATATGTATATTCATCCAGATTCTGACATGGATGAAAGCATTCTTGTTGATTCGGATCGCGATTCTGAAAGTGAAATTGAGATCGACAATGACGCTGTTGATTCAGATAGCGAAGGAGACCGTAACACATTATTTGCGCGATATTCAAAGCCAAAGTGGAAAAAACCAGCAACTGTTCCCGAAAATGAAGAGTGTAGGCCTTTATTTACTCCATATCATGAGGTTAGTAAAATAAAATCAATACCACGTGCTACTCGTTCCCCAATGGATTTTGTTTACCTTTTCTTGACACCGCAAATGCTACAACATATCTGTACTGAATCAAACAGATTCGCAGCGCAAGTCAATAATGAATATGTCATTTCACCACGTGCTTCAAAATCATATGAACGATTGTGGAAATGGTGGGATGCAACAAATGGCATGACAATGCCTAGGTTGAAAGCAGTGTTAGCCCTAACGCTAAACATGGGTTTAGTAAACAAACCGGATATGAAAGACTATTGGAATACAACTGAAAAACTACAACAAACCCCTGGATTTGCAGAAGTTATGGCAAGAGTCAAATTTGTGCTTTGCCTTTCAAATCTTCATTTCAATAACAACGAAATTCAAAAAAAAAAAAAGGGAGGACGGTTATGACCCGCTATTCAAGGTGAGACCTATATTGACCATGTTTCAGGACTTAATAAAAAAATACTATGTTCCCGGACGCTATGTCAGTGTTGATGAGAGTTTGATAGGCATGAAGAACAGAACAAACTTGATGCAGTATCTCCCCAAGAAAAAACACCATCGATGGGGCGTCAAGCTGTGGGTTCTCTGTGATTCGTAACAGGTTACATACACAAGTGCCATGTATATGCTGGAGCAAAAGGAGAGCTAGAAATGACGACAACTACACTCGGACAATCACACGACGGGGTTATGTTTCTGATGCAAGGGTTGTTAGCTGAAGGACGAACATTAGTTGTTGACAACTTTTATACGTCGTTACCACTTGCACACAACTTGGCCTACAACCACAACACTCAACTCATAGGCACAGTGCGAAGCAATAGGAAGGATCTACCGCCCAAACAAAAACTGAAGGTTCAAGAAAGGGTTTATTTGAGAAGTGACAAACTGTTGTACGTAGCTTTTCGAGAAAAGAAATCGCAAACTAAACCAGTGCTGCTATTGAGCACTTGCAATGTTGCTAAAGACGTTGTCGTACGTCGTTGCAGCAAAGATGTTTTGGTCCCCGAAATGGTTGAAGAATACAATCAGCAGATGGGGGGTGTGTACGTTGCGGATCAAACAATATATTACAGTACTATGAAAGTGAGCGTAGGTCGTATAAATGGTACATGAAGATTTTTTCCCATTTGTTGAACCGTCTAATATTGAATGCGTACATTGTGTACACAGAAAGCCTGGCACAACGAAAGGAAGCTGAAACAAACAATCCATCTTTTGTCGCCAAAGACTTCAAGCCTGTGTCCAGAAAAAATTCCTACAAATGACGGTAGCTTCACTTTCGGATAACTACTGCGACAATAACACACCTGGCCTTGGTAGGCCTAACTTGCTCTTCCCATGTAAATTGGAAAAATTGCAGCTCCTTGTGACCCGAACAAATAAAAGAAAACAACAAGAAATGGATTGTGCTGTTTGTTCGGACAGAAAGAAAAAAGGAAACGTTCAACATACAAGTGTCAAGCTTGCAATGTTGGTGTCTGCCCTACTTGCTTTTCGAAACACATAACCACAAGAAAATAGGTGATGAACTGCAACAAAACCTTTAGGCCTACAGCCTTTTTTTTAGTTTTATTTTTTTATTTTTATTGCCTTCAAATATGCACAGGCTAGAATTTTTGTACTGTACGCAAACTGTAAACCTTTGCCATTTTTTATTGCATTCAAATTATATTTTCGTAGTACCATACTGTAAGCTAGTAAACTTGAGTAAAACCATTTCAACTAAGCTTGCAATGCTGGTGGCTGCCCTACATGTTTTGAAGAACACAACCATTAGGTGTTTTTTTTTATTATTAGGCCTGTATTCATTTTTTTTTATGAAGGTTTAGGCCTATACACCATTTTAGTACTGTAAGCCTGAAAATGTGTGCAGGCCTAAACCTAGCCTACCAAAAAAAAAAAAAATGGATACAGGCAAGCCTTTCCTTTCTGACAAGCTTGCAATGTTGATGTCTACCCTACATTTTTGTTGAAACTTTCAACCTTTAGCCTATTATCATGGAATTATTTTTTCCTTACATTTTTAGTAATGTAAGCAAGTAAAGTGGCACAGTAAGAGCATTTCAAATTCTTATCCTCCAATTTACACTTTCATGAACCAAGCAAGAGGGTTCCTTGAAAAACAGTGTTAGGCTAGCTTCACTGCAGTGCATTATTTATTTGGTTTTTTTGGTTGGCTCTGCACTGTAATATTAAAACTTTATTTGTGATGCTGATTCAATGCCTATGCCCACACAAATTTGCACTGAATTTGTATGTGTACCTTTGACCTCAAAATTTCTCAGATTTTTTATTTTTTTTGAGGTACAAGTTACTAAAGTGCTAAGAACAAAAAAATTAATTTATTTTATTGAACTTTAATCCGCCTTATCATCTAGTAGGTGAGCTATTATGCAAGTCAAATATATTTTTTTTAATAAAGGCATTTCTTAGCTGCACAAAAATGCTTACTTTTTAAAATACAATTTTTTTTAGACAACAACTACGCGCGACTTTTTTCCATCTAAAAATTAGGTAGGCTGAGAAGTGCTACTTTTCATCCGCACGCTAGTACTCAGAGGGTTAAAAACCTTTGAGATGTTGATGTAGAGTGCTACTCACCAAGTGCCTGATGAAGGCGGAAGACTTAGTTAACAAATTATAGTGAATCCTGCTGAAAATTCGCAGTTCAGAAGGTGCCTGAAACCTCCTAGTTGGCGTAAGCGTTATAAACATCGTCACGAAAGACAGCAGGCGGACATGATTTCTCAGAGGGACAAGATCCCCACGACAGAATGGATGTTGTGCCCCCACATTTGCCGGAAGCTCTTTCACCTTTGGGGGACTGTGGGTAGATCTCTTTGCACACATTCCAACAAACAACTCCTAACCCCTTGGCGGACTACCATGCGTATTCATCCTCATGGCGCCACTTAGGCTGGCCGCGCCTTGGTTTGTGGAGTAGGAATTAAAGAAGGCAAGAACGGTCCCACTTTTCCAGAAACTAAACTTTCTGTGCTAAACATCACGGAAAGACGCTTCATGCAAACCCCACTGCCCTGCATCTTCATCTCTGGAGACTCTGGTGGAACACTTGTTCAATGCTGGATTTCCTTCCCCATTACTAGACAGTTACTCCAATGCCACCGGTAGTCAGCAATTCACTAGGGGTCATTGGAAGTGGTAGACCCATGCGATCCATGGCCATGATTTCTTGATCACCTTTTCCAATCTGGCTATCCGCAGTAGCCATTAAGGGATATCGCTCCATTATACACTCGTGTGTTCTCGTGCATTGGCAAGGACGACATTTTTGACAACGTCTTAATCTTCGAAATTGTTGCAGCCATTCATTTACCTCCGACTCAGGATTCCGTGGCTATTCCTTGCATGGATTCGTTCCCTGGTATTGACGAGCCTGTCTGGATCCTAGTACGAACGTCTACACCTAGCCTTGTTTGATCATCTGTAACATAAAATGGTTTTCCTAGTAGACAAGCTACAGCTACCTGGCAAACTGAATTGTCAGCATTCTACAGAGAAGGTGCCTGTCTCAAGTTGGTAAAGGACTGGTCAAAGTCCATGCTCTTGTTCCCTCAGAATTATGTGCTATAAACCAGAGGTCAGACGAACTTCCCAAACCTTTGGTCATCCAGGTCTCGGCCCCATGGTGTACCGCCAAGGCGGGGAGCGAGTGCAATGCCCTATTCGTGCCGTGTAGTTTTACTGTAAAGAAACGAAGGACGTCACACCTACCCTCTCTGGATCGGCTGAAACGACCAACTGGGGGACCCTGTCGGGTTGGCCCAATGGTTTTGCGAGATGATCTGCTGGGCTTTACGAGAGTTTCGTGGCTCTTAGGGACCTTCCCTCAGTGGTACGTGTCCATGATTTGAGGGCAATGGCTTCATCGTAGTTGTTTACGGCTGGAGTGCCTTTGGATAAGATTGTTGCGGCAAAACAAAAAACCGTCATCGGCCACTAGCTGCGGGGGACATCAGTGGGGCTGGTGGTTGTGGGGCAAGGATAACCATGTGGTGGGGGCCGGATGTTCTGTTGGAAAGGACTGAAATGGCCTGTACATGGCAGTCGAATGAAACAATGTACAAGTATATATTTTTTGGTCAAAGGTCATTTTTGTACTGAGGTTTTAGGGTAATACTGGACCCACCTCCTACTCCTAGTGGATAAAGTCTGTCCAAATTTAAGTGAAGGGTTTCTGAATGAAAATGAAATTTCGAACGTAATCTCACCCGCCACATGTTAAACACAAAAAATTTCGTTTTAGTGGTGGAACCAATACATAAAACAAATTTGACCTGTGTTAATTTAAAGCATCCATCCCTAAACTAAACATTTAAACTTTGCATGAAGTGACATATGGTGATTGGGATTTCGAATAGTGAGATTCAGTTCTTCTATTACGTTTTTCCCCCTTAATAGGTTTCCGATCCCTGGGGTTCTCCGTTGGGCAACCGAGCTGCATCAACGTCTCCTGTTCCTAGTGATCCCTGGGGCCCTAAGCCAGATTCGCGGTCAGCCACCCCAATCCCCGGTGTTGCCATGTCCAGTCCGACGAGAACAGCCCAGCCTTCAGTGCCCTTACAAACAGGTAATAATAAGAAAGCAACTGTCTCGTTTTTTTAAAAAATAGTTAGCAGCTTGGAGGAGAAATTGTTCCATGTTAGGTCTGTTTAGGCTGTGACTGAACCAAAAAGTATACTAGGTGGTTGGTTGATCCTGAATTTTTTTTAAACAAATGAACATTGCAAATAAGACCACTTCTCTAGATTAAAAAAAAACAATTTTGATTATGAAAAAGTGGGCTACATTTTTCAAATTTTTTAAGAAATGAAACTTGTTCAGAATCATGTCTTTGCTTTTATACACCAATATGCTACCACCCCAAACCATAGTATGAAGAAAGCATGAGCAATGAAAATTTCTACTCAAGTTAGCTACTTAATATGCACCAAATATAGAATGCACGGTGTTAGGTACAATGAGTGGCAAATTCACGGTGTTGGGTGCAATGAATGGCATATGCACGGTGTTGGGTGCAGTGAATGGCAAATGTAGCGGTATTGGGTGCACCGAGTCACAAATGCACAGTATGTGGAAGAGGGGTTGTAGTGCTTAGTACAAGCACAATGTAGGACGCAGTACGGGTAAATTTGAAACACGTACAGTATGCGACAACGAGTTTGTCCATTCAACAATGAATTCTACAACATTACTAGAGGCTGTGCTTTCAGCGTGGTCGCAACATTGTTGTAACGAACATTAGAAAAACTAAATGGCCTGTAAGCAGGTCTCTCTATATTCTTAGTTCTTGCATAAACAAACACCCGTCGTAGCTGTCATTTCAGTCAGTTTGCTTACTAATCCGACTTTATATTAGGCAAACCAAATACATAATGAATAGAAGGGATTGAATCACTATGATAAAAATAATGGCTTTGATATGATTCTTCCGGAGCCGATTGAAGTTTTCTTTTAAGTTGCAACCCAATTTATACTTTTAAAATATCAAGTAAACAAATGACGCTCAAACTCAAAAATGTCAATACTCATCACATCAGTATTGCGAATTTTCGATAGGCATTACCCGAAAATAAATATTTTCAGTCCTCCTATCTTCGTCAGGCAGTAAGAAACGTGTGAACTACAGTCTACATAATTGTTTGCACTCTTCAGATGGATCGAATTCAATCGAGAACGATTCAAATTTGACGCGTCTGTGGCCCTCTGTATTTAGGAGGCCCACGCTCATCTCTAAGCTGCGGATGCCATTTAAAGGTAGTTGTACTCCAAATCTTCTACTGACGAGGTATTTAATTGCAGGAAAGGATGGCCCATGGTGATTCATGAGGGGGTTGCCCTGCCAATAACTCATGTTCGATAGCAATTGACTCTATGCAATTAATTCCTCGTCACTAGAAGATTTGGAGAACAACTTACCTTTAAATGACATCCGCAGCTTAGAGATGAGCGTGGACCTCCTAAATACAGAGGGCCACAGACGCGTCAAATTTGAATCATTCTCGATTGAATTCGATCCATCTGAAGAGTGCATACAATTATGTGGACACTAGTTCACACGTTTGTTGCTGCCTGATGAAGATAGGAGGACTGAAAATATTTATTTTTGGGTAATACCTATCGAAAATTCGCAATACTGATGTGATGAGTATTGACATTTTTGAGTTTAAGCGTCATTTGTTTACTTGATATTTCTAGAACTCAAGTAAAATGGTCAGACTGTTAGCCTTATTTAACATTTTCCATCATGAATAAAAAAAATGATTGCAATATTTATAATAAAATAAACTACGAAGCTACGGAGTACCCCACAAGTAACTGATACGACTGGAAAAGGCGTATCACGGGAAAAGGTGCAGAGTATTCCTGATATGACAACACAAATCACAAACTGAAGCGGGAAAAGACGTATAGACCCCACCCTCACGTAGGGATAAGAGATTTGACGAGACGAACAAGTCCCAAAGATGACTCGGGTGACAATCGTAGAAATGTCACTTTAAACAGTCACGTGTCTCTTTTCATCGTTAACAGCAGTAGGAATTCAAGTCGATTTCCATGTCGGCCTCCAAGCCAGCACATATGTCGCTTTACATGACACACCACATGATAGTGAGTCACGCAGGTGAAAACTACATTAAGGAGTTCACGAGTTACATTTTGTTTAAGTTTCCATTACGGATGTGCCGATTATCTGATTCATATCGGTATTGGCAGTTATCGGAGGCAATCCGAAGTATTGGTACCACCGATGTCCACTTCCAATGTGCCGGTACACCGTGTAATGGATCGCGTATAATTATTGAATTATCCATTAGGCATAATTACGGCTGATCGGTACAGCCGTAATGAGTTATAACAGCTGTTGGTAGTTAAGTTTTTGTTATTTTAACTGTCTTCCACTATTTTTGAACGCGACATCTGATAGGAATTGGCAGAATTAAAGCTGATTGGTACAGCTGTAATAAGCTATAATTGCTCTTGGTAGTTAACTTTTGATCTTGAAAGCTGTTTTACTTGGTAACGGAAATCCCAAACAAACCGTAATACATTATACTGTATTTCAATAGTTCACTTGGGATAAAAATGTTCCAAGTTGCAAATTTTCGGTGGTTACTCGTCTATTGTATCCACCACTTCGAGCAGGAACTACGTTAAGCTTCGACAGCCATGTTTTAGTACATTTGAGAAAAGTGCTGCTTCTTAGTTTTATCTGCATTGCGCTAGTTGTTGTGTCGGTTGTGACAGTGGCTCCCTCTGTCAGTGGGAAAGTGAAGGAAGCTGGATTGAGAAAAGCTTGCCCTTTATTTAAAAGGATTGACGCCAGCGCCATAGCTACAAGTTTGTTTACATCCCAGTATTTCAATGCAACATTTTCAAAATGTGAAAATTCTTTTCTGAATGTCCAGGAAGCCTCCCACCGTGATATAAGCAAACTTGTAATTGATACTACAGCGTTGGCATCAAACCTCTCATAAGTAGCAAGCTTTTGTCAATCCTGCTTCTCCTTCTCCCCGTCTCAAGGGCTTGAGGAAGGTATTGGAGCTAGACGATAGATGAGTAACCACTGAAAATTCGCAACTGGGACGATTTTTTCCTCAAGTAAACTGTGACACTAAACTGTTCGTTGTTATGCTCATTCTCGAAAGTTGACAGATACAACAATGGGGTCTTGCGAATTTTCGACTGCTTTAAAGGTAGATTCTCGTTGTTATTCTACACTTACTACAATCTTCTTCAGGTGTTCTGATATCATGTATTTGTGCTCTGGATTACATCTGCTCTATTGTCACGATTAAATTTTGCCGCTCCCATAGCCCTCTGGATTTTCAGCTCGCTCTTCCCGATTTCTCAGGTCGTCGTTATTGTTAATTTACTTAAGAGAATGAGCGTAAACAACGAACAGTTTAGTGACATTTCTGAAATCCCTCAAGTAGAAATCGGAGATTCAAGTTAACTGTTGTTAAATAACATAATTTTGTTTAACTTGTTTTAATTATTATTATTATTATTAAAAAGTATTATTTTAATTGTGTTCCACTAACACTGCTACTTCAGATAGCACTTATATAAACTAAACACCCTGAGCAGTTTTATGCCTGAAAATGAATCTTATTCTTGTTTAGGCTGCAGTTTCGGGATATTGATGCCGTAAAACTACCAGTTAATTTTTGTGACACATGTAATTTAAAAAATTTGTTGGCTAAGCCTCCCATTATTATGACTTAGTGGTAGTGTTGGGTGGTACCAGAAAATGTTCAACCGGTGCTGGTACCAAGTTTAGTACCCAGGTACTCGGTTTTCTCCGGTACTTATGAATAAAGTGAAAGTAAAGTTGATAAAATTACCAAATTTTATTAAAACTATGTTTTGTTGATAGTTTTAATGGAACAAATTTATCAAAATAAAAAAAAAATTTCCGCCCTGATTTAAGCTAATGCATGTTTTACAACATATTTGATAAAAAAACAAAACCATCTTCTCTAAAATTTTTAGTTAACATGCCATATCCAAGTAGAAATGCAAAGATTAACAAATGCTGGTTGTAGCATCAAAGTAATGCAAATTTGGCTCCACCTTTGTGCATTGTTTGGAATTCCAATTTTACCATTGTTGATATTTAACTGATTTGTTTTGACCACTACAACAAAAGAACTAAATGAAGTATTGTTATGATTTTAGCCTCTTTTCATATTAAAACAATACCAGTATTTTAACAATGCACGGTGTTATGGTACACTGTGAGAAAGCAGTATAGCCCCCAACACTACTTAGTGGAGAGTGCATCTGTCAGTCCAGGAATTGACGCTTAGTAACTTGTTCCTTTCACACTTTGTACAAGAAGTGAATTGAATGAAAGGCTCCATATGATGAAGCATTTTTTTTTCTCTGCATGGCAATGTTTTGAGTTTAGATTCATTAGTTTGTGTTGCATATTTTACGTTGGATATGATGCAATAAAACTCGTGGTGTCCTGGCCTCTAAACAAAATAGGCATGATTAAACAAAATTATGCACTGATCCAACGTTTGTGAAAAACATTTGTAATAAAAAAAAATAGTTATGCAATTGTGTAATAGGGCGCTGCATGTCTCGGGCAACTCGGGCAGAAGAAAACAACTTCTGTTTTAGCTAAATGTCTGCTCTTGATTAGATTCTCAGACTGATCCTTGGAATCCAGTTCCGTCAAATGCCTCTGCCTCGGCTGCCGATCCTTGGGGTCCGTCGAGTGGGGCTTTTGGCTCAACTCCCGCTCTGGCTACTAATGGGGATGTGGATGGGTTTGACCAGTTGAGTTCTCGTGCCCATCCTAGCAAATCAACCAATAATTTGGACCACGTTGGTATGTGTTTTACTTGTATTTTTATTTGCTTCTTTTTTTTAAGGATGCATGCAGTTTTGTAGCATGGTTTCCTTTTGCTGCCTGTCTGTTGCATGCTTTCACCAATAACGGCTTATAATTTGCGCTGCTAAAGATTTAAGCTTGGATTATACATTTTGTTTGGCAACCATACTTCTGATGGTTAGCCAAGTACGGTGGCATGCCCGACAGCCGATGTTCTTGCAAGAGGGTGTACATTTCTCTGCAGATTCAAACAAGACGCTAACCCGCAGCCCACTTTACCAGAATGTTGGGCCTAGCATACTATTTGCTTTAGTACTAATCGCTTGCTGCGAACTGCTGAACTGAAAGCGGCGTCATCATATTTATTGTTTTCAACTTTTCATGTCTTGATTTTATGCCATTATCAAACTTTCAGGAGGATCTTGTTCGCCAAATCCTTTTGATGGTCAGCAAAATGCTCCCAGGGCAATGGCAACATCGATGAAAAAGACGCCAGAAAGCTTTCTAGGTGAAAATTCAGCCCTTGTCAACCTAGATGCCCTTGTGAGTTCAAAACCACCAGACCAAACAGCAGGTAATCCATTTTAACTCTGAGATGATACTTAGCAAGATAACGGCGTACTGAATTCAGTGTGGCTTCTAAGACTATACCGAACAAAATTTCTCAGCTGAACTGAACAAACCTTAAATCATCCGAACACCGAACACTTCTGAACCAAACAAAAAGGTGCCAAACCAATAAGCCTTTAAAATAAAATTTTAAACAACTCCTTCACAAAAAAATCATATATTTATCAAAGTACAATTGTTCACATGGACCTGTAAGTGCACAAATATGGAATCTATGTTTAAGCAGAAAGAAATCTCTTGCACTTTTACATTTTTCCTCATAACTTCTAAATTGTTAGAACTGGGAACTTGTGGTTCGGACCATTAGAAAGCTGGCGAAAAAACATCGAAATCCGTCAGAAGTGGAAATATGTTTGGGTTGTTATTTTTCCTTTGAAAGGCTGAATACTGAACCGAATACCCTCTGTTCGGCCTTGTTTGGTTCGGTTTGTTCGATTCGGTACAGCCTTAGTTGTTTCTTATTTTCGTGAAGCATTGTTTCGTTTTTTCTCCTTGGTTGGATACAGTTGCGTGGATTGTATGCATTTTTTATACTCTCGGATACATTTTTATCCCGGAATACTATCCCTAATTAAATTTTTGCATTATTGTCTGATCAAGACGAAAGTTCCTGCCATAAGTTTAAAAACCCCTCTCTATCACACCAACATACTCGTCATATAGCTCGATCCAAGCACATCAAGCTCTCGAAAGCTCGTGGATGGCTAATATGCAGCTTAGGTAGAGACCAACTCGCTGCTAGGTGGCAGTGTGGTGAAAGTTTATTTATATGGCTAGGACGAACGAGATACTCCCAAGATCCCGCAGTTGGCGATGTCGTTGATGTGAAAACGAAGACGAGCAGACACACTTTTGTTGTCTGCCAACAGTTCTTACTCTTGCAAAACCAAGCTTTCGCTAGCGGTAGTTTAAATTTATTGATAATTATGAAACATGGTTGCACTTCTTTTACTTACCAGTAGAATGGCTAAATGCTTAGCGTTACGGATGAGTAATATTCGAAAAAATCGAGCCTATCCGAGTACGCAACCTTTATTCAAACTTTGCTTGTTGCTCGCATTCATATAAAATCCGGTGAAAATGCGATAACTTCACCTATTTTTGACCAATTATGGTATTTCAATAAACCATATTCATCGTCTCAATGAGAAGCTTTCCGTTTGTGCAGATTAAAAGCCGATAGCTCAATCCATTTTCCAATTATAGCCTTAAAACTGGAAAACCATGACCCACACAGTCAGTTACGCATCATATTAACAAATTTAAAGAGAAACTTGCCATCTAAATATGTTCACCGAATACTCGGAACTCGGTTCGATACTCGACTCGTTTATTGTTTGAAATTTACCCACACACCCTTATCAGTCATTATTCTGTTAAATAAACTTTTTTCGAGTCTTAGTTGACATTACTGTGTTGTGAACATGTTGGCTGGCCACGTGAGTATTTATTGTCCTGGTCGTACTGCCAGGCGTACAGAGAGTTTGTTGTGTTGATCTTAGTAAGCGTGATGTGGAAAGCCCAATTATTCCAGAAAGCAAAGATCCCGTAATTTTTTTGTGTGAATAAGTTCTTGTATGGAATAGTGAGTACGGTACGCTTTTTTCAGGCACGACAAATCCATTTGCAGTTGCAAATTCTGGGCCGAACCCATTCCAGTCGCAACAGCAACAGCAGCGGGTCTCCATTAACCAGCTTCGTACTCAACAACAGTTTCCTCCAGCTGCAGTGACGTTGGGTTATTCCATGAATCTTACGTCGCAGCTACCCACTCCTCTCCTTCCTGCTGGCCAAACGGCTGCATTGGGGGGGCCACCAGGTACCAATAATCCTTTTTTGTAGCAGTTTCACTAGAATGAAAGCTAATATGAATACTATTATGACTACTATGAAAGAACAGGGGGGAAGCTTGGTGTAAGCTTCGCACGATTGTGCTCTGTACAGTTGTCTTTTCTCCGCTCCCTATCTTTGTAGGTCTATTTTGAGGTAATGTGGAGGTATTGCCGCATTTACATGTACCTAGAATATGCATCATTTTATTATTTCACTGGAATGAACTGTACGGAAGTGGCATGTGTGTTAAAAAAGGACTCGGCTTGTAGTGAACCCACTTGAATATGATATTACGAAGCCTATTTTGTTGTTTGAAATAGATGGATTTTATGAATTTCTTTGTATTTTTTAATCGTGTGCTGAATTACTGTTCTATTGGGAAAATATATTTTCACATGTTTGAAAAACTGTACAATCTATGGGGTGCAAAAAAAAATAATATTGGGAGTTCGGAACCCTTTTCATAAACAGTTAAGAAACACTATTTTAACATTATGCAGTAACGTTATAAAATTGAAGCTGGCATATTTCTACCAGATAATAATTCTTATACGAGCATTGTCGTGCTGATCATTAACTGTTTCTTTTAGTTTAATACATATACTGTAGCGATAAAAAAGTATCTCTAACGCTTGCACAAACTAAGTCTTTTTACGTACGGATTTTGTGAGGTCGCTGCTGTATTTGTAAAACTTGTGCATACGGCTGGCCGTACCACTATGTTTATCTCATTGTTTCTATATTTAGTATTATTTTTGTGTGCTGCCACGGTATTAACAGACAAATTAATATGTTTGCTTTGTGTATTCAAGGGTAGTTAAATGGTTATGAAGACACGGGCATGGTATTTAAAGGCTAAGAGTTCCAGACATAAACTTTGGGCTAGCATGACAAAAACTGCTGAAAGTTAATACAATATAATACACTCTGGTGTATCAGTAAAAAAGTTTTTTGCACAGAATTGTTTTTGTTTTAGTTGGGCTTAGCAAATGTTTTGGAAAAAACCATTGTATATATCACTGTTTACTTTGAAATTAAGTTACTATAAAAAAAAACTGCAGTAAAATTATTAATATAAGCACAATCTCAACGACAATCAGGCCTTTAAATCAATTTTTAGACATTTAGCCAAATCATCAGTTTGTCTTGACTAGGCCTACAGTTAATCTAGCAAATACGGTGAACCTAAGTAAACACGTCCTGCTGTTTCACGTTGGGTTTTCCTTTCTTGGTATGCTACTGCTCGATTTCTCTTTAGTTTCTCTTAGTTAAAGTATGGGTCTTTAAAAAATAAAAGGTTTTTTTTGCGTAATTCGAGCATCGGTTAAAAACCAGCATTAACATAAAGTTACACCAAAGTTCGGCTGGAAGGGTGCATGTGGAGCATACCCGACCTCTAATAGCTTTTACAGCTTAATCGCACAGTACGGGGAGAGTACAAAAGAGTGAACTAACAGCTCATCCCCCCTTGAGGGAAGTCGATCGGCCCAAACGTTGTAACGAATTGGGCGATTGCACTGACTCGCATGAGGGGAGAGGCTGCCCCGAGAAGGCGTAGTTTGCTCCTGTAACTGTTCTCGCAATGCTCGGTTACGCTGTGAATGATAATAGAAAATATGACCGCTCTTGTTAAGTTTTTAAGTTGATTTTTTCCACTTAATAATTTGTAGTATACTAGTACTGTAACATATTCATGTTTCAAAAGGTTTGAGTTCACTTTTTAAACAGGTCGCTTTTAGTTAGACAAAACATTGTAATGTTTATTAAGATTTATTAAAGTAAAGCACATTTTGTCAAGAGTGTATTGTATGAAAAAAAATGAATTACTGAAAAGTTAACCGCTATTTCTCATAATTAACAATAAAATGGTTCATGCAAACACTCATTGTAATTGGGGAGTGACAGTTTCGTAATACTTCATGTAAAAAAAAAAGCAAATTTGAATTGAATCGTTTTGTACCGGTGTAAAAGTTTGTTTTTACGGAAGCTTGTTGGTTGAAAAGAAAATATTGATTAAATTGTGTTATTTATTTTACTCAAGTCGCCCACTTTGCTAATCATTTCTTTTTCGCTTGAAACTATTAATATCGTCAGCCAGTTCTGCTTATTTTCGAACGCTTGCATGTTTTCCTTCATGTATTTCAGAAGTGCATTGTGTTTGAATTTATGCTGATTGCGTGATGAATGAATGTATTTATATCTTGGTAGTTAATTTGTATCAATCTGAATGCCGACCGGCTCATTTTACTTCAATCAGCCATAAGATCGCTTATCAATTTAATGCATAAAATTCATAAGTCATAATGTAATAATTAACTTCGTAATATAGTTAATTGTTATGATTAAGACTTTACGGAAACCACTTTTACTGATCTGATATCACACGATGTCCGTTTTACTGATGTCGATACTGATTTTTATTCATACGAGACGTACTGTGCTCTTATTTCCGGACTCGTGAAGGCAGGGAAGACAAAGTTCTATATCGGCAATGCTAAAGTGTGGTATCAGTAAAAGAATTTCTACGAAATACAGATTCCAATTTACAAATGTGCTGAATATCTGCCAATTTACTTAACGGTACAGGTACAGCCTTAGTTATGATGTAACTATACATTTTAAAAAGGCCTAAACACTGTAGTTAAAGTTAATTGACTGGATTATATTCCTTTCATAGTAAGTGAAACTTTTACAAGATGTAGACACCGTGTATCCCATTGCACAGATAGCACTAAAAGGATCAGTTCTCGTTTACTTCTGAACGCGCTTGACTGCAAACGCTCGGCAAACGCCTACTGCTAGCTTTTTCATGTAAGTCTCAACTTGGCTTGCATTTGGGTAAAAATCCACCCTTCTAATTTTAATCAGTGGAGGAACGTAATGCTACAATTATGTTAGCATAACATTGCTATGAATTTAAATTTCTAAAGATAAAAATACTAAGTAACCAATAACTAACACTACAGTTGAGTTAGACACTCATTTCAAGCTGATACGATCCCATTGCCGCATGCTTATTTGTGTTGTGCGTTCCTGGCAAGGTGATGTTGGGTTTAGTCCAATGGTGAGTAAGCAATCGAATACTAGTCTGGTATATCGAAAAACGTAACGGTGAGAACAGCAGCGGCGGCAACTTAATTAAAGCAGTAAAATCTTCTTGGACAACAAGTTTCTATTTGTTGCTAAATAGTGGTGGAGGCCTACCAACTGTCAGATATGAGAGAAAATGGGGAGCAGGTAACATAACGCATGCGTTGCGTAGGCTGTCAATTCGGTCAGTGGCAATAATGAAATCTAGTCTTTCGTAATACAGCACCGGATGATTATTGTTTTACTGTTCTGTGTTACTTTTAAAGTTTGGTGCACAATCAACATGAGCATGAGGCATCACAGAGGCCCTTCACTTCCCGCAAATGTGTGGGATGACTGAGGTTTGGCTTGAACCGGGGATGACTTACACACGTGAGTCATGCTAATTTTATTTAGTTATAATGTTCAGAGTTTAATTGTTAGGGACCAGTCATTGCTTAACTCTAGGAGGGAGCAATTTTCAAGAACATGCTGGGAATGAGAGTATGTCGGGCCCCTTCCCCTTTGGACGTGTGGTAAATTTCTCCAGCCCCTACCCCATCATTACACACACTTTTTCCGTCCTTCCCCTCCCCAAACATTGCTCAAGAGGATTTAATCATGGGGGCCGTTCATTATTTATCTCGGGAGAAAGTAATTTTCAACAAGATGCTTAAAAAAAAAACCCTTTCCCTTCCCTCTTGAATCTACAGTACGTTTTTCTAACCCCCCCACCCCCCCCACCCAACTTGTCATACACACACACACACTTTTCCGTCCTTCCCTTCCCCAAAGAGGCTTTTACAGCATTGCATTATGCCTACGTTTTATCTACCCTCCTACACTGTATTACTCTTTTCAAAGAATACTTCAGACTAATTTTTGTTCAAACTTTTTATTCGAATTCTCCACCTGCCAGTAATTCTACCATTTCTAGTAGTTACGAGGTCATAGATACGAACCTGTTCCGCTAGTAGCATTTCCGCTCGAGTCCAAATAACTTTTAATTTGATTGTCATCTCGTATCTTCATCACTGGTTTCTACGTTCTTATTGCTAGTGCATGCAACATCAAGCAGAATATTACAGGGTGGTACACAAAAAACTGACGACCCAACATTTCTAAGGCAAACTTTTCTAGTTAGAACCCTTCAGAACCGGAAAAGAACAGGCATCTTCCCGTTTCATAGTTTGATTTCTGTCGTCTCCTGGTTCTGAAGGTTGGTTACTAGAAAAGTTGGACTAAAAAAAATTTTAGTTACCAGTTTTTGTGGACCACCGTGTAATAATCTGCAATAATAAACTTTTAAGTTGATCAGCCTTTTTTGTTTACGACATATTCGTAGATTCCTGTTGGCTTCTTTTTACTGCCAAACTATTTTGATGTGGCCTCACATAAAAAGAAAACATGCCCCCCCCCCTCAAAAAATATTGTTTCGTAAATAAACTTGTGCTAAGTTAGCATGTGTAGTTGAACAGGATCGATACAGATTTTCCTAGTGAGTGAGTGACCTGGAAAAAATTTTACTATGAACAGCTGAGCAAACTTCCACTACTTTATAGAGTCCAGTCAGTGGTGAGTAAGCAATCAGAACCTGAAGAGCAACATAGTTACATCGTCCAACAAGGTTCTTGGTGGCTAAAACAATGGCTGCGGCTTCATTACGGTTTGATATTAATTTTTAAATAATCACAAACTGAGATGCAGAATTTGTTTAGCTTTATTGCATATTAAACATGGAGGATGGCAAACTGTCAAGATGTGACAGGAGTATGGATGCACTTTTAAGCCTGTTAGTCAGCCTTTGGAACACTGAAATCAATGTTGAGTTTCTTGATTCAGAAACGTTAACAAATATTGCTTTTGCCTTCTGTTCTGCATTACTGTTACATTTTACCATGCTAGAAATTCATTTGGATTTTATGCATAAGCTTTTTTCTGTGTGCTCCTCTCCCAATGGCTTTTCCACCCGCGGAGGATGGGCATTTTCCCGTGCTTTTCGGTAATTAATGTTAATAAAGGCTATTAAAATGCCTACGCACGTACGCCCGTATTGGTAAAGTTACAAATGCAACCTTTGTTCCTATTAAAAGAAACACGACGCACAGGAAGCGTAAGTTGTTTTAACAGGGTTTGTGGTGTCCGTCGTTCGGACTTCAGAATTCTGCATAATTTTTTTTTGATCAAACATTCACAAGCAATTTTAATTCTAATATTAGTAGTGCGTCAAAATAAGCTGAAGACGTTGGGTCTGATATTTGTGTAAAAGGAGACGAATACTTTCCCACTACCAGTTGAGCCAAACCCAAGTTCTAAACCATTGAACCGGTGTCTTGAATTTTTCCAAAACCAGGTAAATTGAACTAGCGTGGCATGATTTTACCACAAGTTAATAAAAACCCACTACCAGAGTTTCAATTGTAGTCCTTTTTATATTCACTTGCAGAATTCCACTTTTTGGGCCAGAAAGCTTATGTTTATGGAATTCCTACCTGTTAAATTAGCTGCAGAGGAATAATTACACCAAGATAAGGGGTTGGGTAAACCAAATGTATCGGCGTTATTATTAAGTGAGTGCTCTGAACATTTTAACTTTTAACATAAAGTCAATCTAACAAATTATCTGGTTTTTAGTGCCTCTAACGTGTAGGTATTCATCCGCCTGTTCAGCAGAATCCCAGAGTTTTGACTGCGTAATTTGGTGCCACTGTGTGTCAATCCTGTCAGTCTCGTACTAAAAGAAGAGCAGTTTTCAACGTCGCGTGCATGCGAATTCTGTTATTTGATTTTGTAATGCACGATGACTATCATGGATAGATATGCTTTGTCGCTCTGATAGTCTGAGAGCCTGCCTGGAGATAATGTTTCCAGTCCACTGCTTGTGACATTGCTGCTGTCCTCTAATGCTGGTTGGCAAGCCTTCAAAGAGTTACTAAATGATGTTCCAGTCAAAAGTTCAACTGACGCTATGGTTTTTATATTTTGCGTGCTTATCGTAGTAACTCTCAATAATACACCACCAAAAGTTTAGAAGAAACAAACCCTTTTGGTGGTGCTATTGTTGGTGAATTACATCAAAGAGTTGCTATCTTCGTAAGTAAGTGGTTACGCAATCCCATTTTAAGCATTTAACATGATTTTAATCGAAAACACTGATAACTGGTTGACATTGGTGTATCAAAGACATTGTCACCAAAAACACAAGATACCGCCAACAAAGAACACCCACAGTTCAACAATCAAACTTTCGGAGAACTCTTTTATCTCCTTCGAAAACAATAATGTAAACTTTTTTCATCATTTTTGTAGGAGTTGCTCAACAAGGCGAAAATTTAATTATGAACCGTGTTCTTATGTTCTTCATAGGTAGTGTCGTGTTGGTAACGGTATCCGATTATAAGCATTTAATCCACATGTTCAGCCGTTGCTGCTTTAACTTTGATTGTAGAACTGAAATTGCAGTTGGAATTTTTTAATCTTTCGAGACTTGGGAGGGAATTTTATCCCACAGGGGAAAGGGACATCTACATGACTTGCGTAAAGCTCGAAGTTTGTCACTGTCAAGGTATTTAACCAGAGTTGATTGATTGTCAGTTGTGTGTACATTTTAGCAGCTGTTCGGTATAGATATTGGCTGTGCTTCTAAGTACAGTCCTCTTGCTTGCCACAAAGGATTAGGACGGAAGTTTCTTTTTGCAGACAACTTATTGCATGGTACAAGTTCGTTGTCGAATGCAAGCTCTCTAAGTAGGCATCAAGGGTTATCCTCACCTTGAGTCGTAACTTGTGCTTGTTATATATGACTGCACACATCAAGTGGTGTGAATGTGTTAAATGTAAAAATATAAATACAGTTGTAAATAGTCTTTGACATAGCTGCTTTGTAAATAAGCATTGTTAGCAAAATGATGGAATGTAAGATTGAGCACTTGATCACTATTGTTGTTCGCTCTTAGTTGGAGCTCTTGTACATGTATTTGGTCCAGATTGAAAGTGATGATATTCTGAAATATGCGTTTTCTTTGCTTTTTCTACCATTTTTTAAACGCTTGCATAAGTTCCTTTTATTTTCCATGAGTTTTATAAGAAATTTTACCCTTTTGCTTGCAAGAAAGTCTTTTAAGAGGTATTTTCATTTTTGAAATGCGCAAACGTAAAACTACTAAATAAATGGCTTGCCATCCATGTGGATTAAATTCTTCCATATGTTATAATTAAGACTTGGCCGATACCAACTTTGACCAATTCGATCCCAGTACGGTTCGATGCTTTCTTCACTAATACTGATGCCTCAGTGCAGTTACTCGCAGTAAGGTTAATGGGTCTTCCATATTCAAAAATCGGTTGTGTAACAAAGCCATTTATGCTTGTTAATATTGAAAATAAAATTTGATAAATTCCGAATCTCAAGGCTCTATTACCTATAATAAATAACTTGAGAACTACTGAAGCTATCGCACTGAAATCAGCAGCATGGGAAAGCGCTCGAAAAAACGGTTCGCGTTGTGTTTTGAAACATCAAATCGGCCAATTTTTGAACGAGAAATATCGCAAAAACTATATATGGGACAAAAAGTAGTGAGCTGGTAACGATGTGTACCTTTAATATCGGTGCTGATACCTATCCCAATATCGGTTCGGCAAGATTTAGTTATAATGGGAAAAATTATCGTAAGGGATGGAACATAATGGGTAGCATGTCCGTTGGTGATTGCAACGAAGTCCAATTCAGAAATTGTTGCATGATTTAGGTAGTGCAGATAGTCTCTTGATAACACGACACTGATGACTGCACTGGAAGCTGCTACCAATGCTGCTTTTTTATGAGTTCGTGTAGTTAATCTAAATTACAAGGTAAGTACTGCCTCCAATCATAAGATCATCATTAGTTTTCTGATTTTTCAAGCGGCTACTGTCTTTTGGAGTGGTGATTTATTACACGACACGAACCCCCTCCCTCTTAAAAAATTTAACGAAGGCTGAGCAGTCGACTTTGCTTTTAGAGTAAATCTAAGAACTACTTTCTAGACTTAAAAAAATTCAAGTTAGTTAATGTTGCTGCTGAAAAACTACAATTTAAGGGGTGCGTCCACTATTTCACGATTTTGACATTCTACACTTCAATGACATTTTAGGGGGTGGGCGTTAGCTTCAACTGGGCGTTTAATACACAATTTACGGTATTGGTGCAAACTAGACATTAATGTTTCCAACTCTTAAGTAAACTCTGTAATTCACACAATCGATAAAATTTATTTATGCACGATTGTTGAGTGTCGATGAAATTTTGTGATTGGGGTACAAGTACTGCTGCTCAAAACTGTAGGTAGTGTAAAAGCCAAACTTGTTTGCAAGCTGTTGTAATTTTGTTAAAATTGTAATCTGCTAATCCTGATTTCTGCCAATTATAATCCTGGTTGTATTTCCTTACCGTTAATTTCCGTGAGGTATTTTAATTTGCATGCTTTATGCTAGAAATTATCATTTCTGCCTCCGTACGATATTGAAATGGGAATCTAATTTGGTATTTTATTTACATTATTGCTTTTGCTTTTTTTTTTACTGATGGTGGATTACAAGGTAAAATCAAAATTTTTTTAATTCTACTTATTGGTTTTACTTTTTTTTAAACACGGTGAAAATATTATTTGACAGTAGGCAGATGTAGCGAGACTATTTTCAGTGGTATTGCACCGAGGCTGTCTGAAGAATGGCGAGAAACAAAATGACATGGTTTTGACAACAGGTTACTTTTCGCGGCGGTCTAAGAAGCGAACACAAAATATATTTTTGTTGAAAGTATGCCTTTATAATCTTCAAATGTGATTTCATCTTGCTTCACTGATGTAGAATGGATAGATCATCTGTAGATTATGTACTACAATGATGCAGAACTTCAGCTCATTTCTACATTTTTCCTAACAATGGAAATAGTAGTTCATGACATTGTATACTCTCTTGGTAAATGCAGATGATTTTATGTTAAGCTGAATTGCAGGTCTGTCTAATTTTCTAATATTGCACAGGTAATGATGTAGTTATTTCGTGTACTAGCTTTCCAAGCACATTACCTAGACGTAAGGATCATTAATTGTAAGCATAAATTCAAACGTGTCTAATTGTTTTACCCAGGAAACAATATGTGTAACAAATCAGTATTTTCACTAAAAAAAAATAAAAGTTTGTGTAATTGTATATAAAGCGGCGTGTTGGTTTAGTTTTGTAAAGCGATTGATTGCCTTCTCGAGGTTACTGACTGGTGTGTAACCCAAATAGAGGAATAAAGTTTTGATTACAATAATTCATATCGGGTGACTCAACTAATTATGACTCCATGTCGGCTATTCGGCAAGGGTAATTTTCGGATTGGTTCATCTGTAGTTTTCCTGGTAATACATCCGTTTTTTGTATCGTGTTCCTTAAGCAACTACGTAACCAGTTGTCTTCAAGGTTTAGGTATAACCTGGAAATTAGGGGTGCCCTGAATATACAGCCAAATACTCTACCTGCCGACGTCATGTGGCTCCCGAGCCTGTTACCATCTCACACTGGCTCCCTACTGCATGGCCCCGTACAAATAAGATGGTGTTGGAAGGCTTCCTTGGCAATAATGCAGTACTCCAGCCTGGCTGACATGCAGTGTACATGGTTTGAAACTTGCCTTGACAATATCAGACTGAAATCTTTTCCATCCTTACTTGTTGTCAATCCCTGTAACAAGAATCGAACTCCATGAACGTCCTGCTTGTCATTGTGGCAGACCGAGTAGTTTTGGAGAAGTGAAATTGTGGTTTAATGTAGGGAAAAAATTTTGGCAGTTGCTAAAACAATGGCAATTAACCATTGTTAACGCCAATGCAAAACTTAAAAGTGGCACTATCACCGATTAAAAGTAGGCAGAATCTGGCAACATCTAGCATACCTGGTACTATCTAGCACTTGAGCTTGCATCAAGCCAAGGAATACAGTCATTTCTTTTTATGAAACAAATAAACCACGAGCTTCCTGAAGTATTGAGTGAAAATTTGGTGCGTCGTGCACCTGGAAGCAGCTGTGCAGGTTAACAACACTGCCTCTAGATGGCGCCAGGATATTTTCGCATTTCAATCGGTTATAGTGCCACTTTAAACTAAGCACGAAATTCAATAACTTAAATTTAGTGGTCAATGTCAGAAAATTACTGTACATGTGAGCAAAACTTTCTTTCTAGCTGCAAATACTTTCCTTCAGTAATATTGCTAAAATTACTATTTTGTGCTTTTGCTGCTCAAAAAAACGTTCTCCTCCTCCCGCTAGGTGCACTCCTCATCCTCTTATTACAGTGCCCCCTCCTGTCTCTCATCACTTCTTGAGCTCGCCATCGTGGATGGTCGTGCACGTTTTTTGCTTGGAGTATTTTTATCATATCGTTGTTATTCTTGGACTATTATCCCAATTATGTCGGTGAAAGAGGCTGAGACGAAACTACGGGCGTTTCTGAACGACATAGACGTTTGATTCATGCAAGCATACCAAACTTCCGAAAGATTTCCATCCACTCTGCCGACGGTGTAGGCCTTGCGACTTTACAACGAAATTGTGCGACCTTCATCACGCATCTTCCAATTAAAATTGTGCATTATTGTCCGCATTAAGACAAAAATTGGGAGTTAAAAATCCTTGTTTCTATGTTCCGTTTGGAAATATATGTTACCTGTAAATTTAGCATTCTTGTTCTCTTAATGCTATCTTGCCGTAGAGATTTTAAGTTGTTTTGACCTACCCAGCTTGGTAACCTAAGTGCGCATGTGCAAGCGTGCACACTCCTATAAAAGTGCCGAGGCACGGCAGGTTGCCATTTTTTCTAGTGCTCTACTGTGTGGACACACATTCGTTTGAAGACCATTCGCCTTTCGTTCATCAACAAAGATGAAACTCCTGCAGGGATGGCAAAGTTTAAAGACGCTACCAAGGAAGACCACTTCAGCTTTGGCCAGCCCATCGACTATTCGTCTTGATGTAATCAGCCAGTCATCCCCGCTCCCTGGATCTTCGTGACCTTTGGCTGCTTTTCGCCTTTTGGCCGCAGCACGCTTTGAACATCCCAAGTCTTTACCGGCGGCCCCACTTGACTCTGCTTCTGCTTCAAGCAATGTCCATTAGTCCATTTGTTATTTGCCATGCTCACCCGTCGGCTCCCATTGGCACTGTGGTTAACGCGACCAACTTGTCTCCTGTCCCATGCCACCAGAACCTGCATTCGTCTCCTGACATTCAGGTTCTTCAAGTTGACCTTCATTTGGCTAAAGAAGTTTACTCCAAGCCGTAGCGAAAACTCAAGTTTCAATGCTCTGACAAGAAACACAAGCGCTCACGCACCACAATCGAAGTTCAACTCGACCTTTCGCCTCGTCACTCCAGGATCCATTCTCCAACCGACCAGCCCCTTTTGTCGTCCCAAGTTCACACGTACCATTCGTGACTTGCATTACAAGCAAGGAACGACGTGTCCTTCGCTCCCGCCTTCTACGACAAACAAGTCCTACACCACGGAATGGGTAACGGCAACAACCTCCAGCGACTCCCTTCACAAATGCCATCGTACCCCGTCTATCACCAACGAATGTACTTGGTCATCAAACCTCATTCGGCTTTTTGTCGATCCTTCATGCCAAGCATTTGCCTCATGACACGGCGTCCTCTCCTGCTAGCTGTGCCTTTCGCCCACTCTCCCGTCGGCTAACAGAACCACCACCGTCGACTCTTCTGCCACGCTTCCTGTCCCTCTCCCACCATCTGCAGCTCTTCCAGACCTTTCATTGGCACCGATCGTCTGACGCTCCTCTGGACCTGTCGTCTGAAGCACCTCTGGACCTTTTACAGCTCTTCATGACTTGTCGCCTGCAGCCCTGTTTAATTTTGTCTGCAGCTCCTTCAGACTGGTCGTCTGATGCTCCCTGGACCATCACTCAACCTTTCGTCCTGTCGTCCGCAACTCTTATGGAGCTCTTCTTGTCCTGTAATCTGGATCATCCTCTCACAAAAGCCCAAGACATGTGTCACCACCACGACAAGCAAGCGGTTGTCTTGGCCTTCGCTGTCGTCTTCCTTCAGCAGCCTGCAGCACCGTCTTCGGGCGTACAAGACTTTTCCGTCCACCATGCATCACAAACTTCCAACAGCTATGACATTGTTCATCGACGCCTTTAAGAAAGTCCATCCTGGAAGGTCATTCACCTCAGGCCAGCCCATCGACTACTCACCCTGATGTTGTTGCCAGCCCATCCTCCTCACTTTCCGGACCTGCGACTACTTTTCGCCCTTGACGCCATGGCTTTCCGAAATGATGGTCTTCACTGGGGTCTATGCCTGGCTCTGTCTCCTCTTCAAGCAACGCACTTTTCATCCATTCTCCTTTCACCTTTCCTCCTGCCTTCCTTCCGAAGTGCAACGGTTGACACGACCAACACGTCTCCTGCTCTGTGCGGTCCTGTGTACTCAACTCCAGCAAATCCAATTCTCCTGGCTGACCTTCGCTCAGCTGAAAAAGCTAACTCCAAGGTGCACAAACAGTCAAGTCGCAGACCTTCGGTAAGAAGCATGAAAATTCACGTCCCATGAGCAAAGCTCAATCTAATTTCTTCATCTCTTTCTTCCGGCTGCTCTTGGCACCAACCGACTCAACCCTTTTAGTCGTTCCACGCTCTGGCTCAAGAACATTTCCCTCGAAGCGGATTACCCGGTTTCGAAACACCGGTAAAAGGTGTTCCATTCCCACGCTTCGACCAAAACACTTCAGGTCCTTTCGGCCGGTTCTTACCTTCATTCTTGAAACTCGTCCCCAGCACCTTTTCGGCACCAGTTCATCAACCTCTTTCCTGTTGAACCATGGTCGAATACTGGAACACGTCCTCGGTTCCTTGCGACCTGTCCATGCATTCGTCTCCTGACATTCCAGTTCGACGAAATAACCTTAGTTCAGCGAATATAGAAAAGCTGCACCACAAAGTCAAGTCCAACAATTTTGATAAGAAGCTCTACCGCTCGTGCCCTTCGGCTGAAACCCCACTCAACCTTTCGTCTCACTTCCAAACAAACGCACCATTAGCTTCTAGTACAGCATTTGCCTAAGCATCATTAGCCTTTGGCTCTAATTCCGACTTGTCACAGGACACCGCCACCATTCGTGCCTGGCCCACGCATGGCCAGAATGTGAACCCAATTCCGCTTTCGACGCTTCATGCTGAACTCCACAGATTCAAGGAACCTTTTTCAACATAGAAATAAAGATAAAGTTCGAGAGGACAAACAAGTATGAGACTTTGCCTTCTTGATCTTTAACTCTGGACCTGTCGTCTCACTCGCTCCCATCGTCACAACGTGCCTCCCGATTCTGCAGCAACCACGCATCAGTCTCACGAAAAATCAAGGTCACGAACTCTCACAGGGCCCGACGTATTTTTACTACAAGAAATGCCAATATCATCTCCCGTCTTGCACTCCTTCTGAATGACACGTCGCCATGCCATCATTCCTCTTCATTCAACATTGACATGATGCGTCCAGGGCCGGATTTAAGCTCTTCCCGCCTGTAGGCCCAACCATAATGCCGCTCATCAATGCCCCCAAATCTTCCCAAAACTTAAATTAAGAAATATTATGTATTTGTTTACTAGAGCCACGTCCGTGTCTTCCATCGTTTCCCGTTTTTGGTAATGAGCGCCGATTAGTTTCACTCGCTAATGGCTACTCGTTTTATTTCGCTACTACCATCAACGCATGACAATCAACCTAACACCAAGTGGCCATGCAATGAAAAGTTCGTAAATAACGACGTTTTAAAGAAAAAGTCAGTAGGCCCTACTCACGTATAGCACTGATCCTGCACTCAATCAGTACTGATACGACATTGAGATGATGAAGAAAAAATGTTGAATTGTGATTCTCTGAACAATTCGCAGATATTTGAAAAAAAAAGTTAGCATTCGTCAACCTCAAAATCTACCTGCATAGTACTGTACTGTTACTGTTGTAAAAAGCATCATTTATGTATATTGCACACGATGGCCACAACTTATTTATACCGTCAACTTGGACGGGATGATGTATTTCGTAACATTTTTAGTCTGATCTGCGGTTTAGTTTAATTCTAACAATGGATGGCGCCAGCATTTAGTTAATAAATTTTAATGAAAGGCGGAGCGCCTACAAAACTCTCACCAGCTTTTCTCATGTACAATGTATTTAAGCAGTAATGCCACCCCTAAAAAATGTGCCGCTATAGGCCTGGGCCTCTCGGCCTACTTATAAATCTGGCCCTGGGTGTGTCGCTCTTTTTCATTTGACAACACGGACAGTCCTCCAACCCACACTGCATCTTTTGGTAACCGCTCACCCATTTGTTCTCATGACATTCGCAGCCGGCTTGGATCTGCTCCGGTGGTGATTTATCAGCAACACTGCAGTAACACGACTCGAACATCCCTTCGAACATCCTCCAAGGACTCGCAAACAACGCGTTCGCCTTCCTCTTTTTCACCTTCATGAGAGCCGTCGACATTTGGCCCTCTCTTCATGACAACAGGCTCTTGGTTTTTCGTCTCCGCACGAATGTCCTTCACCATCACGCCAGAAGCAATCATGGAATCATCTGGCCTCCCTAAAATCACCCAATAAATAAGAACATTCTTTCCCATTATGACTCTGGGTCTACCAGATCCCATCACGCTCCTTTCCCTCTGATCTTCAGTATTGCTTCAGCAACCAATCATCCGCTCCGCCCTGAACTGAACAATTTCCAAACAACACCTTGTGCGACGGTCAGCAGGCTCGAAGATAAAGCTGCTTTCCATCTCATTGCTACGCACAACACATTTGGCACTTGCAACACCAACAGTGGTCGACAAACCTGCATACACTCATTCGTCAATTCTGCAAAAGCACCAGCAAAGCCTCGCGATCCTCGAACTCCCTTGATCATTACACCACTTGAATTTCGAAGGAAGGCTCTGCCACCTGACAATCCCAATCGATCCGACAATTTCGAACGACCAGGCATCACCGGCTTCGACCAGCAACAACTATGCCTTGGTTTCCTTCGTCAATGTTCGACATTGCACCAGAATGAAGAACTGCGAATTCTTCACTTCTTGCAGACAACTTCACATCACATGCAGAAAGACAATGCATATGTTTTTATCCCAAATTTTTTCTGGGATAAAACGGTGCTCCACCCACAAAATCAGTGTCACCAAAGAAATCCTACTACTCTTTGGCTAAAGGACATTCCTTTGACTTTCACCTTTACCACCAAGACAATAACTGCAATCCCACCACATCACAGGTTCGCCTCGTGTTAACAAATTCGGATCTCCTCCTCCTCAGTCATCAAGCAGCACCATAAACCATGATCAAATGTCATCAAGAGGGTGTCAATCTTCCACCCCAGCTTTCCACACCCTCTTAGTCCTACTTCCTCAAAAAAGAAGAGGAATATTTGATAGGCATCACCAAGGACACCTCTCCTCTTGAGTCACCACCATGACATTAAGAGTGGAATAAAAGATGGCAACCTGTCTTCGCTTTCCTCATAACCCCCTGCTTGTAGAAGCTGCGGATTTAACTTCTTGGTGCAGGTCTATTAATATTGCCAAAATCTTAATTTACCAAAAACTGCTAACACGCGTTAATACCCTGGACGTGGGAGAACTGGCATGGAGTTGAGAGGCCAGACACAGCCTCTACACTAGTTGACCTTGGACTTACAAAACCTACTATTTTCATCGATTAAAAACTGTGTAAAAGCTATTGCTTGCGATTTGTCTGTTCTGTGATATTTCACATATTTATTGGGTAAAACAAAAAAAATAGCCACATCATAATTTCTGATGTCTATTTTCTGCAAAAGTAAAACCACACAAAACCTCTCTCCAAATCGATCAGTCTCCTTTCCAACTACCTCTGCTACACCACAGACAAATTCAACCCACCCAGTTTCCTCCCCATTCCACCCTCATACATTCGCCTAACCAACCTAATAAACCCTTCCTCCACCCCCATACATTCGCCTAACCAACTTTATAAACCCTTCCTTCACCTCCATCTCCCTTTATAGCAGAACCCACCTCACACCATCGTATGCCTTAGCAACATCCAAGAAGGCCACCAAAAGACTCGCATCCTTCTTCACCACCTCAGTAGCCTGAGACATCATGAAAATGTTGTGTTCCGAGCCTCTTCCCCTTTCTGAGCCCACTCTGCACATCCTCCAGGTCCATTCTTAGCTGGCCCTCCAACACACTCGTATAGACCATGTAGACCACACCCATGATCGCGACCGGCTTATAATTCGGTACCTTCCTAAACGACTTGAACAGAGCGAACCAAACGCACCACTGTTGGTGACAGTTTGGCTCATTCCCTGCGAATATCCGTGTTGATGCGGCTTGATTGACGTCAACATCGTCAGCGATGAATCCATTGCCGGTAAACTGTTAGCTCGCGCATGGTCGAACCTCCACCCCAGCAAACCACCTCCCTGAGATGGTTCGCAATTTGGCATTGCTCTCGTCTGGTCACATCTATTAGCTAATCCTGGTCAAATCCATTAGCCAGGCCTGGTCGCGGTGAAGGTATGACGTATCGAATACTCTGCTGAGCTTGTTGAGCTGTGTTGTAGTTTAGGAAGGTACTGAATGGCTGATGCAATAAAAATGCGCACGCGCAGCGTCAAGTTTGGAGCCAAACTGTCTCTAACAGTGGTGCATTCTGTTCGGTTTAGGAAGGTACTGTATCTCTATCTTCTCAATCCCTCCTCTTCCCCTTAAACACCATATGGATTCTCACCTGTATCTAGCATTAGGCACCCTCATTGCATTCCTCTTCCTCACAAACCAACTGCCATTCCCCCGCCAGCCCTGCTGTCTCCTTCCTAATTAAAGAAAGTGCGTCCTCGAACTCCCCTACTAAGAAAATCCTGATCATCTCCCCAAACTCCCTCACCCTTCACACTCGTCCCCACTCCCCACCCTCACTGTCACCACACAACAATTTAGAAAATCCGCAAGGGCTTCCATATTCCCCTCTTTCCCCGTCACCTGCCTCTTCTCTCCCCCCCCCCCACATCCCCTAATCCCTCCTATTCCATGACCCTACTCCTATCCTTAACAAATCTTCTGAACTTTTCCCCAGCCTCCCTTCCCCATTCGTAATTTCCTTAGAGTTAAAAAAAAACAGTCCATATAGGGCCGCGACTCAGAAAGAGTGATGGGACACAAGGTAGAATTATCTTGGGAAACTAATACTCTAGGTCACTCCTGGTTCTGTGCAATTTTGTATACAGTGTAACAATATAACTATTCTGGTGCTGTGTAATCTCACTTCAACAAACCATATTTCTATACCAAAAGTAAACTGACTGGGACAGATCGGGAGAATTATAATTTAATTTTAATCGGTTTCCTACAGAGGAAAGAGGCAAACATACAGAAAATATTTTAAATGTAAAAACAATCGAGAAAATTTCATTATACGTAACAATTTGGTTAAAGTGTAAAAAGAAAAAAAAGTGCTAATATATACGGAGGCACAAGTTAATAAAAAAAAAAGGGATAATACATACAAAGGCATAAGTTAATTAAAATAATATTTCTGATCATCTGAGTTATGGTCATCCAGTCTGTTTTTGAATGTGTTAATCGAAGGTGCTGAAGTAACAAAATCAGGAAGCGAGTTCCATATTACAACGGGTCTGTTAGCGAAAGAATATTTTGTTGTATTAACCTTGAAGATGGTATTTTCAGTTTGCACGCATAACCTCTAGTGCAAACGGAAAAACACACAGTTCAAAGAGGAAGGTTGATAGCTATGCCTCTAATAATCTTAAACATAAGAAGTAAACAACCTCTTTGACGGTGCCAAGTGAGAGAAGGCAGCTTGAGAATTTCCATCCTCCTGTAACTTTCATGCGTCATACCAGGAGCCGATGAAGCGAGCCCACTCTGTTTTTTCCTGGTCATGCCTGTAATACGCTTAATTTTCCTTTGAACATTCTCCCAGAATGGGACCTCAACTTAGATTGGCCTAATGATCGACAAAATATATTTAAGGTACACCTTGCACTCTCGGTTACTAATTGTGCGATTCAAGAGATACATGATGATCAAGTTTATTACGAGAATAAAAAAGGGCCGAACGCCATACGCTCTCCTCTACCTTAAAAACCAACATGGTGTTGTTAGCCTTTTTAACAGTGCATTTGGTATGAAGAGGAAAGGTCAAATTACAGTCAATAATGATGCCCAAATCTCGCATATTTGTTTCTTCACTTATCGGTAGTTTATGAACCACATGGTGAAAGTGGGGTAGTAGTTCCCAAGTGCAACATACATGATTATCATTCAGTTGCGTTATTTCATCTCAGCCAGCTTGGCATAGGAACCTTTTGCTATTATCAGAGCTGGCCTTAGTAGTAATTAAGTTAATAACATCGTTTTGACAGTATAAAGGTGGCGCTCCTATCTTCGTGATTGTTACCATGCGTGATTGTTACCATTGTTCAGTAATTAGCAGTACTGAAACCCTCTTAGATTTTGCAGTTTTTGAATTGACGATTTGTTTGAGATGTTTTCATTACCCAAGATCAATTAAAAATCAATTAGATAAATCAATTGCTGTAATATAATTATAAGGCTGTAATATGATCTTTATTTATGTTAGACTTGGACATTTGGGTTCGGCTAAACAAAGAAACGATAAACCCCGCGTATTTCCTCGGTGTAATGATGTGCTATAATATAAGATTTTTGCCTATGTTTATGTTTTGCCGATCACGCATTGTTGATTGACTCACAGACTGTGGATTGACTATTGATTCTTGGTTAATTTATTGCAAATAATGACTTTGTTGTTATTAATATACGTATGCAACAAGCTAATTCCTTCGCAATGACTGCTGAATTCCCGGTTGCTGGATCTGTTCGTGCGCTGACCAAAAGCGCCGTTCACAAGATTTGTTCTGGCCAGGTGGTTTTGTCGTTGGCCACAGCTGTTAAAGAATTGGTGGAAAATAGTCTGGATGCAGGGAGTACTGTTATAGGTAGGTAATCATGAACTGGACGCTGTCCAGAAGCCGGCTTCAGCGCCCAGACCCCGCTACTCAGTAGAGCTAACGGCAATCCTCCACACCCCTATTATGTGTTCCTGGCGTTTCTGGTGTCTACGAAATTTTTCCTGGGCTGCGCCACTGTAGTTCACACAGTTATTTTATTGAACGTACTTTCCATTGAATACATATTGCTTGTCCTTTTACCATC
>JAHWFP010243745.1:65977-86291 GCA_023313725.1 Lithobius niger
CCCCCCCCCGTGTTCGGTAATTGTATAAAACAACGCCTTTTTAAGCTATCGACATAATTCAACTACCTGTCGATTCCTTACGTGGTTGCGGTTCAGAAAATTATAACGAAAACTTGCGCAAACGCTTTTTTCTTTTATAAAATAAGTTTTAAAACACGTTAAAACGCTATTGCAACCGTGGTTAAGCTGCGCCATAATGCGCGGCGATGGGAGCGCAACAAGAAAACCTGATTGCTACCAAAACATTAGTAAGCGGAAATTATTTCTTCATTTGCGTCTGCATGGCTGAAGCGGTGATTTGTGATGGATGCGAACTGTCGTTCTATTTCTATATCAATATTTCTTTACAGTGTGAAACATCGCATGCAACATGGAGGGGCGCGCTTCGCGTGCACTATTATATACATCAAGAATTTGTGTAATCAGAAATAGTATGACGCAAGCATTTGTGGAACAACCAAGTGTCATAATTATTTGTTTCTTATGTCACAAATGCTTGCATCATACTATTTCTGATTAGACAAATTCTCGATGTATATAATAGTGCGCGCAAAGCGCGCCCCTGCGGACGGCATTTCATACTGGAAAAAAAATTGTCCCGGGAAGGATATAATTTCCGTTTACTAATGTTCTGGTTGAAATCAGGTTTTCTTGTTGCGCTCCCATCGTCGCGCGTTATGGCGGCCTAACCACGGTTGTCAATAGCGTTTTAACGTGTTTTAAAACTTATTTTATAAAAGAAAAGGCGTTTGCGCAAGTTTTCTCTATGATTTTATGATCCACAACGACGAAAGGAATCGAAAGGTAGTTGAATTATGTCGCTAGCTTGAAAAGGCGCTGTTCTATATAATTACCCCGTGTTCTACCACCCCGCCCCCCCCCCCCCAGCCCTTCTCAGGTCCACTTTCTTGTCCGTTTTGCTACGATAGCAGGAAAAATGGGCATCTTGAAGGTTATTTTGTGATGGATCACGGCTAGTGATAGCAGTGAAACTCCCTCCCATGCTGCCTCTTTTCTCCATGACTTGCGGACCACTTGGAAAAAGGTTTGTTAGTGACAGGTAGACCGGTATCTGCGGGCATGCAAACATGGAGTATATTGTTCTATAATTGTTTGAATCTAAGTCAAGATGAAGGAAACGAAGGACCCTTGTTTCTTGGATTGTCTTAAGTAAAGACACATTGTCAGGTAAAAGCATATGCAGGGTGTACCAATAGTTCCTTACATCCTTCATAGGCAGCTGTGAGGACTTGTAGGAAATTCAAATGTGAGCAGACGTAAAGTTCATTGGAAGGAGAGGAGTGGAAGTTTGAGCAGTTCTCCAGACCATCGCCTGAAGTAAAAAAAGTCGAAAATTCGCCAGTTTTCAGCATTGGACCATGTACTTTTGGGTTGGGCGTAAGTTATACTTTTAAAATGCCTGGTTGCTTGGTGGTTTAATTTGCAACCTCGCCCTTAAACTAGCGGTGGCAATAGAATTGATAATATTGCGATAAAAATTTTCGTTGATTGTTGTATCGTGCTTTTTCTGATTTATCGAATTATTTTGCAAACCCGATGCTTAAATTTTCATATCTCGGAAACCGTAATAGCTAGAAACAAGCGGTTTGTGGCATTCCGTGTGGAATTACAAGGGTTTTCCAACCAAGTGTGCAGTACTGTTGCTAGCCACTTTAGCTGATTGGAGAGTTAGTTTACTGCAAACAATATTTAAGCATTAAATAGTAGCACAGCTGCTGAATTGGCAAGTGCTTTTTCGTGTCTACTGGCAAAATGGTGAGTCCCACACTATTCACATTCATGAAGGTTGCACTGTACATTTTAGCCAATTTTTTTTTTTAAATTAACAAAGTTAAATTGGTTATTCCAGCCTGAAAATGTTTTATCAAGACATTATCGATTATAATGGGATAAAAATTTGTTGTATCGTGCCATCCCTACCTTAAACCTAAAAATTGTTTGGGCGTGGCCTTACCAACACTCTCCCTCCTCTTTCTCTTTCTTCTCCCCCCCCCAACAGTAATGCAGGCGTATACTATGTATTGTAGGGTACCATTTTACTTGAACATCTTTAATTTTACTTAGTACAGTAAAACCTCGTTAACTCAAACTCGCTTAAGTCAAACTATCGGTTAACTCAAACAATTTTGTGCGCTTTGGTTGGCCCAATACAAACTAACCTCGTTATCTCAAACAAATATCGGTTAACTCAAACTCTAGATGGTAATTTTATTATTGACACCATGCATTTTGTGTTGCTTTCGTACATGAAAGATTATTGATGCCGTTTTTTTCTTCTTTTTGTGAACTAGTAGTGTATTTTGCATACAACACAGATGTGTACTTAGCAAACATTGGATAGAGATATACACTCTGTCCTCCCCAGGCCAATAACCTGTCTTGTGTTTTAATGCACCTCCGTTTAACTCAAACGCCGCTTAACTCAAACTGCAATGCCAGTCTCGCTGGAGTTCGAGTTAATGAGGTTTCACTGTACATATAAAATCATCATGTTGCAACACGAAAACCACTAAGGATGTTCACTACAGATCGGCCGATATAAGTTTTTACCGATCTGATCCGATATCGACTAGGGTAAACCGATGACATCCGATCCGTTACGATGTCGATACCGACCATAAAAAGAATAAATTAAATAAAAAAAACACGACTAAAAATTTAATTTCTGTACAAATGCATTCAGTTTCTGGTTTTGCATGGGTTCCAACTACCAAGATTATTCAAAATGTTTTTGAAACTGTAACACATTTTTACTCTTATTCCTACTTATGGCTTCAGTACATACATCTTCTAATTAGATTTTAAGTTGGTCGTCGTAAAACTTAGCATCAGCAAAGCAAACTGAGAAAATGGCTGTGCTTTTGTCACTTGGTTATTGCTTTTGCCACACGTGGTGTCAGCTTTGCAAGAAAAATGGACGCGTTTCTTGCCGTAACGAATATCTGTGTCGGAAGCCTTACAGTGGTCCGACACAGATATGGCAAAATTAACAAAAAATACCAAATATGCTGATACCGATATCGAACTATTCCTAATGTTTACTTCTGTGGTAGAGTGAGCACAGTCTCAGGGGTCCGTACAGTAATGATTACTGTCTAGTCGCCTGTGACTGTTCATTCTGATAAAGGTGAACGTATTTTCACCAGAAATTTAGTGAACATCCTTGTGTTCGTTTATGGTTTTTATGTTGCAATGTGATGATGTTCGTAAGTAACCACTGTAACCGCCCATTGCCAGTATTTACATAACATTAAACATAAAATAAAGACATTTTGTGGCCTTACTTTTTTTTCTGTTCTTTTAGATGTACGACTGAAAAATTACGGTAGTGAATTGATAGAAGTAACGGACAATGGCCCAGGTGTCGCAGAAGAAAATTTTCAAGCTCTTAGTATGTAAACATTTCATTAGTATAAAGCATACCGTGCGTTTCTTTTCCGGCAGTGCTAAAGTTCTGCACTAGAAATTGCTGTTGCTTTTGTCGTCTTGCCTTCAATTTTGCTGCAATTTGCAAAATTTGTCGAAAAATTAGCAAACAATTATTATTATTATTATTTATTTCACAATCGGACCATAAAATGATCCATACAAATATCAATTAATGTAGGTTTAACTGGCCTAAGCCATACAAATAATCTGGCAATTGCAAACCCAGCCAAAGCTAGCAAAAAAATAAAACAAAACGGTGTTTGTCGTCAACTACATTGTGTCCCCATACAACACGGAATGCCACACATTCATGGTACTCCCTCTTTGACTAGCAAAGTGGGTAATCGTGTGTACAAGAGTGTTGGTGGACGCCAGCACCCCTGAGCGGAAGCCCCAAACTGCCTTCCTCCTGATAGCAGTAGCCGACAAAAGATTGTTCTCCACCAGCAGTTGACTGGCGCTTGACCATGCTGGCCGACAGTGGACCCGTCTCACGGCATTATTGTAGCAAACACGAAGCTTGTTCATGCTGGCTTTTCTGTAGTCAATCCACAAGCTGCATGTGTACAGGCTGGCACAGTAAGCTTTCAGCAGGCGGTTCTTAACAAATCTGTCACAAGTGCCAAATTTAGCTGCAAGTGTGTTCCCAGCAACGCACAATGCACGACACTGCCGGCGAATGTCTGCGTCATCACGTAGGTCCTCACTGATAATGTGCCCCAGATACCTAGCACTCTGAACAAATTTCACTAGCTTGCCAGCAAGGAAGATCTTTGGTGGTGTAAAGTTCTTCCATCCACGACCTTTTGGAACAACCACCAGGCAAACCGATTTCTCAGGGTTAAAACACAAATCCAGCTGAGCTGCAACGAGTACACAAGTATTCAGTAACGTTTGAAGGGACTTGGCGGAGGGGCACAGAATAGCGAGATCATCGGCATAACAAATATTGTTCACACAGATGCCCCCCACGTGACAACCAATGCCTTTCTCAGCAAGAGACTGACTAAATGAATCCATGTACACTCCGAACAAAGCAGGTGAAAGGATACTACCTTGTCTAACGCCATTGCAAACATGAAACCCCGCAGAAACACAACCATTCCAACGAACGGACATCTCTTGTCCAGCGTACCACTTTGCCAGCAGTCGAATGGCCCACTTCGGAACCCCCTGTCCAGCAGCTTACCAAACAGGACCCACCAATTAACCCGGTCATATGCCTTGCTAGCGTCCAAGAGACACACAAAAACAGGACTATCTTGAGAACGATAATGACGGATGGTCTCCTTAAGCACATGAACAGCCTGTTCGGTGCTGTGCTTACGTTTGAAGCCAAACTGGTTATCATAAGTCATCAAGAACCGTTCAAGTCTAATCATGAGGAGTTTCTCCAGAACCAGGGATAGAATGCTTGCCAGTGCAATGGGCCTGTAGTTGTTGCTGTCAGTCAAGTTTCCATTCCTGTTTTTAGGAACAGGATGGATGATGACATTCATAACCACCTTGGGCAGCCACGAGTGCTCAACACAAGCACTAAACCCTCTACCTAGCAGCTCATGGACACCACCCCAGGCCAGGGGTGTGCGATACCAGGTTTTTCAAATCGATACCGATACCAATACTTTATTAATCTGAGTATCGGTATCGCGATACTTTTTCGATACCGATACTTTCTCGATACTGATACTTTTTCGATACTACTAATACTTTTTCGATACCGATACTTTTTCAATACCGATACTTTTTCGACACCGATACTTTTTTCGATACTGATACCTTTTTTTAAGAAAGCAGTAGGAATAAACAAATTCAAATGAGTTCATCTGTAGCTTCCTTTATCCTTCATTACAATTACCGTTCACAGAAAAAATTATATATTATAATTATGTAATTATGAAACAAAGCATCAAATGGGTTTCTTTTTTTTTTTTTACTTTGCTAGGCTTTCTGGATTTCTTCACTAACAGTACATTTTTTAAATATATATTTTATAAAATCATATTAAATTTATGTATGAAAATATATATGAATTTAATATTTGTAATTTAATGACACAAACATATCCAGCTTAATAAAAAAATTAAATTAAATTTTAGTTTAAAACAAGATAGTTACAAAGGATTGTTGCTGTCAGGATGGGCTTATGGGAAGAATAGGTGTGTCCTCACCGATCAATTTCATGTTGCGCTAGAATTACGTAAAATGCTCAGCTGAACAACATTTTCCCATACCATTTTTGGGGCAAAGGCTTAGTTTGGCCGTCAGAAATTAATGAAAGCCGCACTTTAGCACTGACAGACATACAAGAGTTCCATGTTCCCAGCTGACATCTTTTTCCCGTAAACAGTTCACATAAGTGGGTTTTTATTGTCAGTTTAGTTTGGTTTTGTTGTTGTTGTCGTTAGGTTAGGTTATAGGTACCGGCTTCTGTTTGGCGTTTCACTTGTAATTAACTGGTTGGGGTTTGGCGTTTCACTTGACGGACTTTGGCCCAGTTGATGCTTTCCTGCGCGGCGCCATGTGCCTCGAGCCAGCCTGCCGGCAACAAGATGGCGTCACAGCCTACCTCCCGTAGTGCTAACTTTGGACCTAAATCACGGCCAAACGGTGCGTTTGCCCCAAAAATGAAAGAGGAAAACATTATTCAGCAGGTAATTCTTTGTTCATTAAAAAAAAAAGAAAAAAACCGGACGAGAGACACTTATTCTTCCCATGTTCCGTATTCTGTTCCAGTAATTACCATTCTTCTTGGGATTTTATGATTTATTTGGTGCAGATTACTCTCATAAAGAGTCAATAGGTAGGTGGCCAATTAAAAACGAGTGAAACTGCTGCTTTTGTTAGGCCTATCGGTCACAGATCTACAACGATGTACACCAGCAACCGTCCGTTATAATAATAAAGTCTTGGCTTCCATAAAAAAACAGTCAGCAATCAACTGTAACGTATTCTGTTCCCGTAATCACCATTCTTCTTGGGATTTTACGATTTATTTGGTGCAGATTACTCTCACAAACAAAGAGTGAATAGGTAAGTGGCCCATTAAAAAGAGTGAAGCTGCTGTTTTTCTTACGCAACTATACGTTAGTTAGGCCTATCGTTCACAGATCTACAACGATGTAAACTCTTATAAATTAATTTTCTGTTCCAAAACCTCTAAGGTATTCTCTTACTACTGCAGTATTTTTTAAACAAACGATACTTTTTCGATACCTTCGATACTACCGAAAATTCGATACCAAGTTTTGAATTTCGATACCACTAACGATACCAATAAAGTATCGGAAAAAGTATCGAAATTCGATAGTATCGCACACCCCTGCCCCAGGCATACCTAATGTGCTCTCGCTTAAGCCCATCTGACCCACAAGACTTCCCCAGACCAAAATTCTGACATGCTTCACCCACTTCCTTCACAGTGAAGGTGTTGAAGGTCCCACCGTCTTCTACCTCCTGAAGGACAGGATCACGTTGCGTCGACTTAGTCTCACTGTTGAGTAAACTACGAAACTTGTGTGCCCACAGATTGGCAATATTCTGCCTCCCCGAAACGTCGTCAACAACTGTGGTCACAGAATCCTGCCTCTTTTTCTTATTGATGACAGACCAGAAGCCACACCAATCATTCTGCAACGCGTTGTTCACAAGGGCATTATTGCGATGCTCGGTCTCCCTCCGTTTGCAGCAACGCAGGGCAGTCTTGAACGCCTTCCTTTTGGCAACCATGTTCTCGTAGACCATGCCGTGCCTGTGACGGCCGTTCTGTTTCCAGACACGAAACGCAGCTTGGGAACTTTCGTACGCTTCCTTAACGCAACCATTCCAGCCGGGCACAACCTTGCGGGAATATCCCTTACGACTAGAGCCAGCATCTCGTCGCTTCGCCCCACGCAAACAAGGCACGTCAAAACTAGCCTTTTTCAGGGCCTCAACAACACTACCAAAAAACACGTCAATAGCTTTCCTGTGAGTGTTGCTCGCACACCTCGGATCCCTACATTCAACCACTTCCACAGGAAGAGCAATGTTCGACAAATACTTGTGTGTAAGTTGAGTGTAGTACTGGGTTCCCCTGGCCGTCTGAAAAGCAGTAGTGAATCCCTCGTCACCACCCGAAGTATTAACACAAGGCCCAGTGGTCTCGAGCCCATGGATGTCAACACTGATCAACACCGAAAGGTGATCTGAGAAACCAACATCGTAAAGGATCTCGCATCCTCTCGTGGAATGGGCAGCCGCTCCAGTCCCGACAATATGGTCGATCCAGGAGGTAGACCCAGTAGACTCACTGACAAAAGAGAAAGACTCCGAGTCTTCACCCAACCAATCGCTGTCCACAATACTTAGGCAATTGTCAGTGCACCAGTCTTTCAATTCACCGTAGCGGGCAGACCCAACATTGGTATTCCAATCACCCATCACAAAAGTACACGACACAGCAATTGAGTCAATAACCGCAGCAATCACGCCCAGGTAATCGTCGAACTTCTCCCGGTTAACATGGTTGTCCACAGGAAGGTACACATTAACGAGGCCAAAGGCGGCCGTTACGCTTTCACAGCGGACTGCAAGAATGCGAGCATCTTGAGTGGGCACCGTCGTTATCTGCAACCCAAGGGACTTGCGCCAAAGAACGGCAAGCCCACCATAAGGCCTACCAAACAGGATACTAGATGCATCATCCACAGCAGAAACCCCCATCGCGCAGAACTCTGGATGAATATTGCCCAACAGAGAGAGCTCACTCGGCAGGAGCCAAGTTTCTTGGAGAAGCACAATGTCACAATTGTTACAAAGATTTTTCAGTCCTTGCACGACCCGTTTCACCGATTTACAGTTAAAAGTGACAATTTTAAGATCCATTACAGTTATTGCGGATTTCTGGGCCTCGAGTAGTAAAACCTCCTCAAAGCGACATGTGTCGGCCAAATAGACCCATTCAGAACCTTCATTTCCTCTTCTGGTGACACAGAAATCTTAAATGAAGAATAGTCCTCGTTTCTAGCCAAGCACCTAACGAACTCCACTTGGATATTACAGTCTTCCAAATGCTCTGCAATCTCGTGAGCGTTAGTGTCAGGATGTAGTCTGGACACAAAAAGATGACGAAGATCGGGATTGACTCCTAACAACCTACCGTTTTCGCGTGAGCCAACAACGACCGGTGCTTTACGACTATGCCTCCGTTTATTTTCCACCATCGTAAAACCTTCATCATCCATCCTGGAATGTGTTGGTAGGAGCTTTTGAATATAGGTTGGTTGTTTTCCTGTTTTACAGCATTACTTCATGTATACTTTATCCAAATTGAACAAATTTAAAATTGTCTCAAAGAACTACTTCAGGAACATTACAAATGTATAGCAAACCAGTAGTTCATTAAAAGCTAGGCTGTACCGAACAACAATTCTGACGAATCGAACCAAACCAACTTTTAAGAGCCAAAGACCAATTTTAAAATAATTTTTAAAAACTCAATTCACATAGATTCGTATGTTTATTAGAAGTACAAGTTTCTTAACAAATGCAGATATTTTAACATGGACTTGTAAGTGCACTCATGTGGAAACTCTGTTTAAACACAAAGAAAATCTCCTCGACTTTTACATTTTCTCTCATATCTTCTGAATGCTTATAGCTAGGAACTTGTGGTTTAGACCGCCAGAAAGCTGGCAGAAAAACCTTCAAAATGGTGTTCTCAAACATTAAAATTTTTCAATTAGAAGTGGAAATGCGTTTGAATTGGTATTTTGCTTTAGAAGGGCCGAACACCCTCTGCTCGGACGTTGAGGTTCAGTATAGTCTTATTAAAAACACTTGATTTACATTGGTAACAATCTGGTAGCGAGAACTAAGAATACATTGCATAAATTGTATTTTTCGTTTGTAAGACTAGCAGCCATTGGAAGCCTGCCAAAATATGTTAGAAATGTATATTGAATACAGTACAATAAAAGCCTTTTGCGAGAAATAATATTGTGTTAGGTACATAGCCTCATTTTCATGCAAAATGGTAAAGCACTGAAGTCTTCCAAACCCAGTCCGTGTGACAGTGGTCAGTTCCCAATTATTTTGTGGTTTGCAGACAACAATATTTCTGTCGAAAATTAAAATTGTGTTCATCTCATGAACTTGTAGTCCCATCATTTGCTACCGGGAGCAAACAAATCATTGACGAGTGTTCAGTTCTGTGCAAGCCACTGTGTTATTTATGTTGCCATACTTACGTCGGTTAGTTTGCATGTCGCATGGTGATTGCGGAGAAAACGTGATGCATGTTAGTTTACGTACGTCGTAGTACTAAAACAGTTTGGTTCATCTTTGCAGCCTTGAAGCATCACACATCAAAGGTAAAAGAATTTGAAGATCTAGTAACCATCGATACTTTTGGGTTTCGTGGCGAGGCACTCAGTTCTCTCTGCGAACTCAGGTTGGTATCTATTTTTCAAATGTTTATATTAGTTATTTACGTTACACAGTCAAAAATTAAATTAAAATTTGACATTAATGGACACACTGATATGCATTAGATGGTCTATCATCAATTGTTAAAAGCAGTTCCAACTGGCATATTAGACTTTGTTGTAGTGGCACAGCTGTACTTTTTACTTAATTCACCTTGTTAGGACAAATAGCCTTTCCCATTGCCTGTTCAAGTTAAAAATAACATGTAAGTTACAAGTCCTTATTCTTTGTAAACTAATAGCAATTTAACAATAACCACTCGACATAAGAATTCATCAGTCGGCTGCAGAATTGAGTACGATCATCAAGGAACTTTGGTCCAGCAAACGCCATGTGCCAGCCAGGTAATTGAACTGTTTTGACATTTGACTGCTGTAAAATTAAAATCTTTATAAGTTTTGTGGAGCTGATTATTTTGTTATAACACTTGGGGTGGCTGCAGCTGTTAAGCTTGTTACTTATATCTATTTCATACACCAGGGCGGGACGACGGTCGAGTTGAAGAACCTGTTTGCAACACTTCCAGTTCGTCACAAGGAATTTGTCAAAAACCTCAAGAGAGAATTCGGGAAAATGCTTCAAGTTCTGTACGGATATTGTTTAATAGCAACTGGGGTTCGATTCACTTGTACTCACCAAAATGCCCAGGGGTAAGAAATAGGCTAGTACGTAAAAAAAATAATAAACTCGCTGTAATGATGTGCGGAATTACGTATATGTAAGTAGGCTTATTTAACCAATTTATTTTCATAAATATTATGTCAACCCATCGATAACATAAATATTATGGTACTTTGTCGATTTTTATGAGAACTTTCAAACCCTTTTCCTTAGTGTAAATTGCCAGTTTCTCCACAATCGCACATCATATTAAAAATTATGTTGTTAACTTGTGAACTATGGTATTTACCAAGGAGGCTGCACCTGTATAACTTTACCAATCTGATACCGAACCGGTTTTAAAAAACTTGCCGATACCAGTACCGATATCCAAAATCTTATCCGAATTTTTCATCAAGTTGTAGTTTTCTGCAAACTTCCAATGATTATTAAAATAAAAAATTGTTCCAACAGTTAAAACGTAGCCAGGAAGTTACTCACTGATTTCCTGAGAAAAATGCCTCAAACCGCATGTTGTTATTTCGAACGGTACCTGTGTTATCGATGTTTCTGCGAAAATTGCCGTTACCGATACCGCAAGTACCGGCAACCGATCCGATCCAGTGTCGGTGTCGGTGCAGCCTCGGTATTTACAATGTGTTTCTTACTATCTAAAAAACACTTTCGTTCCGTACAAGCTTAACCCTTAACGTCATATGACGTCCTCAATAAATGTCTCTGGGAGACCATAGACATCATTTGACGTCCATTTAATTCTCGTGATGGTTTTGCTGTCCGTTTCAGATCGTGTCATGTAATTTTTAGAAGCCTGTGTGCTATTAACCTTACGACAAAAAAAAAAAAAAAAAAATGAGTGTATTTGTTTCCATTAAAACACAACAAATTGCACATAAAATGGTTCGTTATACAATTTTTAACAATTTTATAAAGCAGACTATGTCAGAGCTTGTACTTATTACCGGGAAATTATGGCCTGGGATGGTTTATTTGCAGACAAAAGGTGGAGCGCAAAGGGTTAAATTTAATGTTCTCGTGCTCAAAATTGACCATTATTTTCAATAAATTAAGCTTGAAAAAAGAACCATCTTACTTTGAATGTTCGAAAAATTTCAGAAGACAACTCGCGCTCAAATTCAAAAGAAACAAATCCTACTGAATTTGCGAATTTTCGACAGGCTGCTTGACTAAAGATCGTAAAAATAGTACGCCTATCTTCTTCAGGCCACCACAAGAAGCTTATTTACATTATTTACATTATCAGAATGTCCGACGTGCATGCAAACGAAATGTCAGACGTGCATGTCTGAAATAAATTAAGCTTTACCTGGCTTTCATATCAGATGGCGCCACCTGCGCTACCTTTCCAACCCGCATCGCAACCGTGGCGCCTCATAATTACTTTGGGCATCGACACAGTAGTTCGTCCTAAAGATTTATTATGTATCTGTTGTTAGAATTAGAAAGCTGTAATTGTGAACTAAAAAATGTAACTAAGCTGCCCAATAATTACGTTTCGGTAATTTAAAGTGTGAGATGCACAAGACGCGTAAAAATGCGTATGTTTGTGATTTGTGGAGAAGCGTATAAAGGGAAAGGGTTAAGGAGGTTGACCAAGTATATTGAAGTAAGATATTGTTACAAAAATGTAGAAGTTGGCCAAATTTGTCAAAATATAACATAAAAAGTTTAAATTTAGGAGTGTAAAGGTCAGATTAAAAAGTTGCAGCAGTACTTTAATGTTAAAGCAGATTTGCAGTATTTCCTGTCCTGGGATACGAATTGATTACAGATTACATCTGTGCTGCTTTTTTTTTTTTATTCTTAATTCACCAAATTTTGGCTAATTTTAGATTGATTGTCCAGGACGTCTTGAATTGTGAGATAGCCATCAGTTGTATTACCAAACTATAGCTGAATTAGTCTTTGCAGTAATAAGAAAGAACAGCGAGATACCTAAATCAATTGTTAAAACGGGTTATTCATAAAACCAGTGAAAGAAGACACCGATTCATTTGCATCAAATAAACCTGCCAAGGTCACCTAGTAAGGTTCTAGGAGCTGCCCGAAACGGTGCATGATGTTAATGTTAAATTTTGCTAGGCAGTTCTCCTGCAATGCTCTTACAGAACCATTTAAACTGTTTATGTAAACATTTATCCTAGAACCAGAAGGAACAAATTTTCAGGGTTGGTTGTAGATGTGTGGTTATCCAGGACGTCTTAAAGATCAAGAAGTGACATATTGTTCCAAATATAAAGGCCCAACTCCATTTACACGACACCTGCAAGCAAGCAAGCTACCCACTTTAACGGACTAACATGCCGCCTTTGACCCGCCTGAGTAGCTGTCGCTTATCGCTCCTTAAATTCCATTCACACGACTTGTCTAGCACTACGGTATGCTAGCGTGGCTCTGATTGACGTAAAATGAAAGCATATTTTTGCTCATAGGTAATTACTACAAGACTTTCAGATTCATAGAAGAGCACTTTTAGAATCAATGGATTATTTTCTAGTTTTTCATAACGAAAGCAAGTTTCCCAACTTACGTCAGAAGTGAATCATCGTTTCTAGCGGTGATTTTGCTCCACGTCATGTGACATTTGAATGACGACGATCAATAGCGTGTATCATGATTTGAACTTGGTACGCATGCCATTTCATGGCCCCAATTATTAAATACATGGCTATCTATGTACTGATTCATTTTATTTGTCTCACAATGAAAGTGTTTAGCTAAACTTGAATGACTAACCGATGGAGTGTAGGGATACACAATGAATTGTTTATCGGCGCCATCTTGCCTGAAATGTCCTCGACTTTTCTTCGTGATTGGTTGCCGGCAGAGCTAGGTGAACGAGTTGACTCTGCTAGCTGATGGATTCTAGACTGAGCAGAAGCGTGCGACATGATCTCGCTTGGCCGGGTGATTGTCTCGCTCAAATGTAGTGTGCTGTACTAGTCCACACTTTGCAGCTTTGGTTTCATGATATTTGCTAGCTGGCTGGTCTCGCTTAAATGGAGTTGGGCCTTTAACTGCCTTTCTGTCAGACTTGCAAAACAAGAATTGAGCTGATGGCCAACTTTCAACTCGCACATTTGACGCCAGTTACAACATACCGCAAGGGACAAAAGTGAAACTGCTTAAAAATGGAACGTGATTTTAAAATCTTTTATTTCTTTCAGAAAGAAGACAGTTCTCTTAACTACTCGAGGCAATGAGGCAGTAAGAGAAAACATTATTGATGTTTTTGGTTCAAAACAGGTAATTATTTGTTCAATGGAGATATTTATTTTTTTGAAGTGGGAGACATTGGTCTTCGCTCAGATTTATTGAATAGTTTCACAAAACAAATAAAATTATTGCGCACTAATTTTACACTCTTTGTAATACTATAACTCACCACGTCGTAAGAACTTTAGCCCGACCTAACCAGCAATCGATTTAGTCACGGACATTAAAACGTAGTTGGTTTTAGGAAATCTTCGGCTGAGTGAGGCCTTAATGCCTGTATTCGTCAGATCAAGTAAAATAACTCCCCTCTCAACCCCCCCCCCCCCAAAAAAAATATCTTCATAGCACCTTTTTTGGAGCCAGTGCCAAGTCTCTGTTCTCATGTTAATGCTACCACTTACGGTGGGCACCTTGAATGCTTGTACGGCCACACACAGTTCAGTGCTGTCTTTTGAAGGGGAAACCGGAAGCTCACGTTTTAGAGCTTCCATCTCTATGCCTGACTAACGAGTGGGCATTTTAGTGATTATGCAAAGATGGAGTGCGAGTGTTTACTCTGGATTTAAGAGTCCATTGGATACATTACTACGCTTTTCCTACGCTGTGGTTGATGGGCTAATTTTCAACGAACATTATTTCAATTTTGATTTTGAAACACAACTCGTTCGTCTTCTTCAGGCGTTTTTGGTCCGATTAGATTGCCTCGGCTCACATCGGACTGTTGATCTGTCGCGTTGTTTTGGTTTCACTGGCTGATCTTTACAAGGCCCACTGGTGGAGTGAGGCCTGCTGGGATGAGTGTTCCACTTCTTGCTCAGTAGTTGGGCCAGCTCTGGGTGGACAAGTTGGATCACTTCTGGATATGAGGGTGGCTGGAGATTCATGAGTTGCACATTGTTTTCTTTGTGGTTGTTTTCTTAATTAATCATTGGTTCAATAAACCTACACATAGAAAACAATGTGCAACTCATGAATCTCCAGCTTCCCTCATATCCAGAAGTGATCCTACTTGTCCACCCAGAGCTGGCCCAACTACCAGGGCCGTAGCCAGAAATACCCTCGCACCAAAAATAAAATGAAGCGCCTCCCCACCCCCCTTCCTCCCCACCTTCCCCACAATCAAAAAATCCCATTCCCCAATGGATTTTATTTTCTTGGTTGAGAATATAAGTTTTTTATAATTTTTTTAAATCGTGCATAATATTATAATCATACCTGGACTTAGGTATTAGTTAAGGTCGCTGTGCTTCTCACACTATAAGGCCGAGGAGGTGCTTCGAACTGTTATTTTTTCCTTTAAGAAAAATAATGCATTTTTTAAATTTATTTTTACATAAAAATAGTTCTTATTCGTTTATTGCTTTTGTGTATATTAGTTGAATGCGTTAAATTATTATTTTGCCTCAGTTGTCTTTGTTCTGGTGGACGTCGTCTAATACCCACTATGTAGTTTTACTGCATGGGCTTAAAAACACATTAATAGACAAGTCGTTTTAACGCAGTAATCAAGACACTTTTTTTTTGGTAACAATCAGCACGTCTTCTTTTTTTTTGTGGGTTACCAATTACATATTGCAACAATTTAAGTCAGCTCCTGACGACTATAAAAAAAATAAATTAGTAATTTTCATGTAAAACTTTGTTAAAATTATAGACATATCAACACATTCCAAACTGTAATCTTTATTTGTAAAGAAGCTATTTATATTTCGCTTACCAGCAAAATGATTATTTTCTCAGGCTGTGTATACTCTTCCCTTGGGGCATGGTTAAAGTTTTTAACCATGTTTTTCATGAATTTCTTTAGGTTCTTCTTTGTTTGGAATTTTACGATTTGTTACAGTAATTGGAAAGCATGATCTTTCATTTGAAACCTTTCCCTCTTTTTCACTTTACGAAGTTCTCTTGAGTAGTATACTTGAGTTTGTAAACAAAACTCAATATTGTAGTCCACTATAAAGGACTCGTCATGCTTCGCGCTCCTCTGCCTGAAGAAAACCCCCGCACGTGCTGGGTCTGCGGGGGTGTTGGCTACGGCCCTGACAACTACCGAGCAAAAAGTGGAACACTCATCCCAGCATGCTTTACTCCACCAGTGGGCCTTGTAAAAATCCCAAAACAACGCGCCAGATCAACAGTCCGATGTGAGCCGAGGCAATCTAGTCGGACCAAAAATGTGTGAAGAAGATGAACGAGTTGTTTTTCAAAATCAAAATTGAAATACTGTTCATTGAAAGTTAGCCTGTCAACTCCAGCTAGGAATTTTGGAAAAAGCGTAGTAATGTATCCAGTAGTGATTATGCTTGGAAATGTAACAAATTTTTTTTAAATTACGATGATGTAGCCAATTTTCGTAGATATTTAAAGAAAATTATGGTTTTCTTATTAATCGCAGATGCATAAACGTGTACTGTACATGCTCAACCCTCAGTTAATAGTTTAACGGCATATCCTTAAAAGGAAGTAAAGGTTTGATAATGTTGAATTGTTATTCTTTATCACTAAAAGTTATTTTACATTGTTTTTATCAAACTGATGTGTTAAATGTGATAGCCTATTTGTTTGCAGCTCAGCAGTCTTCTTGAATTCCAACAACAAGATCCTATTTCTCAAGTCATGGAAGACTACGGTCTGACTTCAAATACATCCATGGCAAATTTGTTCAGGTTAATTCTCTTCGTGTCTTTTTTGTATAAAATCAGTGGTAAAAAAATTAGATTTGTTTATATTTTTTAAAAGTGACTATAAAGTTGCTTATTTGATGTAGATTTGAAGGGTATGTGTCATCTTGCCAGCATGGATTAGGACGAAGTTCTGGCGATCGACAATTTTATTTCATTAATGGCCGTCCTTGCGATCCTGTAAAGGTGAGTCTCAATGCTCTAGTGAAGGTTGGTGTGGGCTTTATTTATTTATTTATATTTATTTTGTGTGTATCTAAGACAATATTAGAAACCAACAAAATTTGTTTAATGCTTTACGTAAGGTTTAACTGATCTGAAGTCAAAACATGAAAGGGACACAAATAAACTTTCCTGTAAGGTTTCAGATACTGCAGTGTTGCTGTACTGTTAGGCCATGTGAGCCCTTACTGCTGTAGTCAAATGTTTTTACCATTATTACTTGTGTACACGATACATCAGCTAATGATTGGTTCAATCTATTTGGCTAGACAACCTCGCTGGAAAATGCTTAAAAAAAATTGTCTTAGTATGCTTAGCGCAGCTCTACATGTGATTCAGGGTACGTGTGAGTCTTTGAAAACCTGGAAATGTGTTGGAAAGTAATATAGAAATTCCATGCCTGGAAAAGTGCTTAAAAAATCTTGAACCATTATATATGTATCATCAGTACGGTGATGAACGGAAAGTGGACGACGTGACTGAAGAACAGTAAAAAAATATATACAAGAATGTAGTCCAGTGTGTGGCCTTACTCTATTCTTTCTTTGTTTGGGCATGAAAAATTTTGAAATTTGGGCACTGGCTGTAATTGTATTTACGTGTATCTGGAACCTTACTGCAGATTATTTGCACCTTTTTGACATCTAACCCCAACTCTTAACAACCTATAGAAATAGCTAACCTATTAGTTGACAGGAGTCGTCGTTAAATAATTAAAAGGGGGTGTTAATTTTTAATTGCAAGTAAACGTGATTGGGGGTGTAAAATAATCGAGAATGAGAGAAAGAACTGACCTAACATGATATGTCATGACACTTTTAATTAAACTTACTCTTTTTTCTTACAAAGTTCAGTCGTCAGCTTCAACGTAGTATCCTGACTTGAACCCAGTATTCTAGGCTGCTCCAATCTAAAAAGTAAATTTTTTCCCAAACCTTTTCAGTGTCATTACGATAAGTTAACCTTACCGTATGATCCACATGTTTTCATTCATGTTAACCTTTGTTACCATAATAACAACCCCTGGTGAGTTGTTTAAATGCACTAATTACGATAAGTTTTAAACTAAGTAACCATTCTCCAGCAACTTGAATTTGTTATGTTATGTAGTTCATATGCCGATCAGCTGGTGGTGGTTATATTCTGAATCAATACTTGAGACCAACAATTAAATCTTGTTTTCAAATTGAACTTAACCCAATTGTTATCGTGTTTGTCAGATTTGACTTGCGTTGTTACCAGTATTAGCTACTGATTTTTGTCTTTTTAAATTTTGAAATAAGAATGTTTCTTAACTTTTTTTTTTAGTAACCATTAATTACTGGTTGCAAATTCCAGTGAATTTTCGTGCATCAAACACTTGATTACCATACTTTTTTTTTGACTTAGTATTGCCTTGATTGATGTATTTTATTTCGAATGTTGAGAATCGTGTTTGCTTCTGTATAATTTTTGTACAAATATTCAGGTAATTAAGTTCGTGTAGCAGGTATTTGCAGGAATAATGTCTAAATTTTGATGCTCAAAGAATTCCCAGACTTTACAAAAACGTTTCTAATACTAGTAAGTATCGTCACCCTGCTGGAACAGTCAATTGATTAATTTATTGGCAGATGAAATGCTTCAACGTCCCCATAGCATCCGTAGTTTTTACTTGAAGTGGTACTATCACCGATTAAAAGTAGGCAGAATCTAGCAACATCTAGCGCTATCCTAGTTCCATCTAGCATTTGCTTGCAGTGAAGGAATGTAAAACGGAATTTCTTTTAACAAAACAAACAAGCCACGACCTCCTTAATTAATGTGGGGAAATTTGGTAAGTTCTTTGCACCTGAGAGCAAACTGTGAAGGTTAACAATATCACCGCCGCTAGATGGCGCCATGGTATTTTCGTTCGCTTTTCAAACGATGATAGTGCTACTTTAAGTGTAATGTCGACCTTCTTGGTATTATTTTTGAATAATTTCTCAGAACCTTAATAGATGTATGAATAAATTAATTAGCTGTACTCATATTTTTAACTTACTTTATGAAGCGAGGTCGCTTCTTTTCTTGAGGGGGGAGGGGAACCTGCTGCGACAGTTTCCACTGCATTCCATATTTAGTCTTACACCCTAAGCTAGGGCCCTAGCGGGTGTCATTACACTTATGCTGTGGCTCCATATTATGTATTATGTGTATCCTTTATTATTGATAATGTATTTCAGTCAGGCTATGTACCTTCATTTATGGGTCTTGCCTTGGAGATCAGCGGTCAAGGTGGTTCAGGCCTTGCTTGCAACTAGAGGTAGCTGTTAGCAGAGGTGGCTCATGGGATACCAGGATATACTATAAGAAGTACTTTGCACCACCTATGGTGGGAACTGGCTGCAGCTCTGGTTATAAAATTCCCTGCAGCCGCTTTTAGCTTCACTAACCCTAACCAGTAACAACTCTCTTGGAATTATGGCACTCTGCTACAGCCTAACCTAGAGCATCGTGAACCACTGATTAACATCTTCGTAAGGACAGACCGCGTGGCCCTGGGAAAAGCCCTGAATTCTACCATCCTTCTGACTTCTTCTTTGTACTGGGTTAAATGGGGTTGCACAACGATGATAACGCCCATCCCGGATTTTTGTCTAGTTAACTTCATAAGCCTGTGGGCATTTAATACATGATTTACGGTAATTTAATCCTTGTTTAGGATGCAGTTTGGTGGCATTATTGGTTTATGATGTTTATTGGAATTAATAGCAAATCTGAATTCACTTTTAGGTGTCCAAGTCTGTGAATGAAGTATATCATAGCTACAATCGCCACCAGTATCCCATGGTAGTGCTGAATATAAAACTTAATAAAGGTACAGCAAGTATTTTTCATCCTTGAATACCTCCCCAATTAATTTTTTTTGATTCAGGCGAAATTTGCATTAAGACGTAGTCGATGCCAGTTGTAGGCTGCAGGTTTTCCGGTATATAGCTACGAATACGTCCAAACAGTCATTTGAATTTGGCTTAGAGGGCATTGTGGTATGCTCGCTCGTACCTTAAAACCATCAGTGACAAACATGGTCCACTGTGATCTGTGTTTGTGAACCCTACATTGTTTTGGTAGTGATTTTCTTCGGGTTTTGTGGCGACGTCTTAACAACCTTAACTAAATACGTTGACCAGGCTGGGTTACAGTATTCCAACAATGGTCCTATTAAAGCTTTGTATGCTAGCACCGCAGCACTAGGTACCTGCGTAGTCAGTGTCCTCTTCAATATAGCAAGTAGGTGCCTGCTTAGTCTTACCAGTGACATGCGCTCATGGGTGTCTCTTTTTCATTTGCTGACAATATTACTCTCAGGTCCTTTTCAGCCTCAGCTTCCGTTAATTTCACCCCACTAGATTCCTATGGAAAAGCAAGCTTTCCACGACGCCACCCAATTCACAGAAGGTATTCTTGCATAGGTGAATAAGATTTTGCTCTTATCCATTTTGTTCCATTAGATGCAGTGGACGTAAACGTTACACCGGATAAGCGGCAACTACTGTTGTCAAATGAGACTTGGCTGCTGGCAGTCTTAAAAGTAAAGAACTAGTTTTACTTTCAATAAAGCATACAATCTGAGACTGAGGACCATCATTCATTGTGTCTATATTTTTCTTTCT
>JAHWFP010243746.1:0-10507 GCA_023313725.1 Lithobius niger
GGGGGGGGGGGGAGTTTGCTGTGTTTCTGCCTTAAAGGGATATACCTCCCAGCGCCATTTTTCTCGATCCTCCTCATCAAGTACGGCCCCAAAGGTCTATTTCCTTACCGTTAGTCTTTCCCTTGCTAAAAATCCTTTTTTAAATGTGGCGTCTAGGAGATTTTCTGTTGAACATAATGGAACTTTATTTACTAACGACCCGTCAATAAATCATGCATTACGCGCGTACAAAAATCATGACGTTTCATCTCTGTGTGTACATCTACTAATTTTTTAATAATTACCACGAGATCTAAAATCTAATTGACTAATGCGGTAAAAATTAAAAGGAATCATTCCAATAGATCGCCGAAGCAAAATTATAAGACACTAGTCTAGAAAATTATAAATTGTGATTTTAAAATACGAGAATCATTCCGGTTTTTGACGACACAATCAATGGGTTCATGATGGCTGGACTATTAGGCGCAATGCCAATTGAGACAGTAGCTATGTTTTTCACTGCGAGGAACGAAGCTATCGTCTCAGTGGACCTCAGCTGTGAATACGCGGATGTGATCGTCGCGTGGGTGTTGTGAGGCAGGCGGAATGTTATACGGCAGGGGGTATGTTGCTTTAACAGAACTGTTTTTTTTTTTTATTAAATAAACACTGATGAAAGCCAGGGTAATTTATCTAGATTTGGGAACCACGCTAAATCCCTTAAAGGTGCCTATTCACCGAATAACAGGCTTCAGCATCTAGCGCCGTCTGCCATTATTTAGTTCTATGTAGCACTTGATTTCAACAAGCGAAAGAATGCGCAAAGAAATTTCTTTTTACACAACAAACTAGCCACGTGCCTCCTGATTATTGAATGTAAAGTTGGTGCATCCACGTGCACCAAGGAGCAAGCGCTCAAGGTTAAAGATATCACTGTTACGAGATGGCGTCCATCTAGCGGTTCAAAATCTGCGTTTCCAAGCGCCCGTGATGTCGTAAGCCTTAACTTTACCGCTTAACTTTTCATTCAGTAATTAAGGAGGCACGTGGCTTGTGTGTTGTGTAAAAAAAATTTATTTCTGTGTTCCTTCGCCTGTTGAAAGTAAGGGCTAAAATGAACTAGACTGTGGCAAATGGCTATTGGTGGTGCAGCTTGTCATTTGGTGGCAATCTTTAATTTTTGTGCTAACCGACACTACTTTTTGTCCTAATACCATTTCGCATTATAAAACCCGGGCGAACGTGTATAAATTTCTCAAAAAACTATTCAAAAGAAAGACGTAAAATGCTAGTCACAGATATGATAAAGCAGCGGCGGTGGCAGCCATATTGCAAGGCTTTGGTTCGGGAATTAAGATAGCTGGATAATCCGATTTACACCACAACAAAAGTTTAGGTACACAAATTTTCTGTTGCGGTTGATGATGTTATATGTATAGCCGCATCGAGCGCGGTATCGCAGGCGAGGCACGTAATTTAGAGAAAAACATTTCTTTTAGTCATTTACGTTTTTTAAAGCATAATTTGGAACATTAATTCGGAAGAAAAGTAAACTTTCCGTAAACATTTAGTGTAGTGAAATCGGGTTTTCCCTGACAATATGGCTGTCACTTCTGCCGCTTTAGCGTGTATGTGACTAGCATGTTACAGTACGGGATTTTGAATTTTTTTTATAACTTTACTCATTTCCGGTTTTATAATGCGAAATAATGTTAAGAGATAAGCCATTGTTTTACATCTAGATCGTTTACAATGAGTAATTGTTATTTATATTCTGCGGTCTTGCCTTGCTCGTCAGATCGCTGAAGTTAGGCAGCATTGGAACCGATTGCTTGGCTGGTCGATCACCTGGGAATCCGGGTGCTGCAGACATAGGCTCTTAGGGTCTAAAACCCTTTGCACCCTTTAATTTTCTGGCTCTTGGTCATCCAAGGCTCGCAGCGATATAGCTTGCCTACAGGGCTTCAGTTGTGCTACGGTTGGAGGATGGATCTTTAAAACTCATGGCAAAAGAAACCGCTCAAAAGTAACAGTATACCGTTGAGCGGGTTCATTTGTTATGCATTGTAGAGATCCATCCTCCATCTGCAGCGCTACTGCCAAAACTCCGTAACCAAGCTATATCGCTCGTGCCTTGGATGCAAGATGATTTTAGGGTGATTTAAATGATTTGAATAATAATTCTTAAAGGGATTCAAGATGATTATGGTGCAACACTTATGGACGAAGAGCTCAATATATAAACCTTTTCTTATCGACTTACATGCTGATTGAAGCAAGGCACCCACCGGCAGTTTTTTGGCTGTCGCAGTATTTTCATGCCAACAGGAAATCACAACAATGCTCTACAAAACCGGCCATATACGGGCGGCTATACCCTACGTTTCTATAATCTTAAAAAAAGGACGTAGGGATGCTATTGTGTGCACGGCGTATCTTGAGTCCTGCAAGTATTTTATGAGCGGCTACGTCTTCCTGGAGGGGGCGACTTTAGTCGATGGCCGCCATTGTTTTTGTAACCATCTTGGATATCAACAGGGAACTCTGCTACCAAAAACGTACAATCGATTATCTGTGTTCGTTCCGCGGCGAACTCAAGACAGGCCGCGGACACTATAGATAGGCTTGACGTAAAAATGTTCTACCAAGAAGTACAAGAAGAAGGAGGAGAACGACAGGAATGAGATTTTTTATTTTTGTATTTAACACGTAAAAATTGAGATGCGTTACGTAAGTAGACTGGGGACGATTCTTGGAACTTATTGTTGTTTGTTCGGTAGCAATGGATTTCAGCAATGACATGCACCTATTTTGTATCACGAAATCCTACACTTTTAATAGTTTTCGTTTTTTTCGATTTTTGTTCATGCCGACGAAGCGAGGCCTTTCTAGGGGCTTGGGTAGTGGGGAGATGGGAAGGGTTTTTTTAGGGTGGGGAGGTGGAACCAGGGACGTTTTTACAAGGCGGGGGGGGGGGAATTTCGGGGGATGTCACACCCCCCATAAGTTCGGCCAGTTGGCAAATCAGTCGGCAAAATTACATAATTTTTGGTCAGTAGGCAAATCAGTTGGAAAAATTGCATAATTTTTTTTGCTAGATGGAAAATTATGTCGGTAAATTTCTGGTTTACACCCCTCCAACTTTTATCCTTCCTGACGTCTCTGGGGGGAACGTTGTGATTGGCTGTGGCACAGAAACAGACTGGAGGACTTACTGGCACCTTAAACTCCAACCTGTCCTCCTCAATCCGCGTGATAATACTTGTCTTGTCATTTTCTTGTCACAGTTAGTTTAGTAACCAAGTCGTAAAGTCGAGGCGGAAGAGACATTCGATACCACGCTTTCCTGTCTCGTATTTTATCGAACGCACTTAAGCCTAACGTGTTCTTTTGACTTTCAGCCCCAGTGTGTTAACGGCAGTTTTAAGTATTGTAAATGGTTTGTCTAGCTCGTTAAAAACTTCCAAGATGCGCCTGAAGCCGTCCAGGATCCCACCAACCAATGATCCGGCTGACTGACGGACGGGTGTTTGTCAAAGATTCTAATTAAAAAAAAAAAAAAAAGGAGAAAGATGGCGCACTCCTCGCTCGAGCTCGACCCGTGCCTCGCATACTAATACCGCCGACGCGAGTGTGACATTTCTATAGAATTGGAATATGCGTAGGAAACTGATTTCGCTGACGTTTGTGTGGTTAGCCGTTGCTCAATTGTCATCCTGAACAAAGCGTGAAGTGCATGAAGACACTAAAGTGTCAAAAAACTAACATGTCATTCATTCACTAGGGTCGAGGACAAGACATTTTTTAAAGGGGTGCAGGGTATTCTGCGCCCTCTTTTCCCCCTCCCACCCCCTATGAATTCGGATTCGGCCCTGTAATCTTTGCCGAGTGTAATATTATTGAGGTAAAAAAAAATATTTTCAAGTGAAATAAACAAATCGTAAAAAACAAGAGGTCACAAGAACCAAAAAAGGATTTTCTCTGATCATAAAGTCTTAGATATTAAACAAATGAAAGATTTCACTTTAATAAAAAACAACTATTTTGACAATATGCACAGCAATTACGAGGAATCAAATGAGAGAAAAAATAATAAGGTATCAAATATCATTCTGGAAAAATGAATTTGGAAACGAGAAAAAAATATTATCTCTAAAATCTTTGAGAATTTGCCAAAAAAATTAGAAACTGATAGTATCAGGTGAAAAAAAGACGTGAAAAACTGGTTGATTTCTGAAACATTTCAATTAGCCTACAATGAATGCGTTTGTATTTGTTATTGTTATTATTTAAATTCCGTTTGTGATATTCCTGTGTGTAAGTTGTTCGGCATTATACTTTTTTTATACTTTTGTCTTTTTTTTTTAATCTCTAACTGTAAATTGTCTGTTTGTTAAATTGTTGACACACTCAAGTTAATTCCAAGCTTCGTGTCAAACTGTATTTTAATGTAAGATAATAAAATAATCTAAGTTTGTATTAAAAATATATATCCGTTATAAACTGGAACAATTCCTTTACAAATTTAGTCTTCTTTAAAACAATATCTTGCGTGCTTAAACTTCAGCAAATGGATTATAAACCATTTGTGTAGCAAGTTGGAGGTTCTGACCACCTCCTTTGCCTGCTAAGGCTAAACGTCCTAATATAGTGAAGCTGAACAGAGTAAACGATTTGATTTGAAACATGTGCGAAAATAATTATTAATTGCAGTGTGCGTTTACTGTTTTTCTATAGCTCAATATCTGCAAAAAACCACACACAAAAAAACAGTTCTACATATTTTAAAATTTAAATATTCGTAAAACTTTTATTTCTCCGCAAATATTACAGATAAAAATATTCTTGTACAGACAGGGTAACGAACGTTAATGAACAATGAACCAGTTTTAAAGGGCAATTACATCCATTTTGACATGCATGTTTGACTTTTGGATCGCACAATAACTAAACACAAGAATTGTGGTAAGAATACGTTACTTACGTCCGATATAACAATTTAATTACTGCATCACCAAAACACGACACGGAGATCGCCACTGTTTTGCTGGAACGCTCAGAAATAAATGCCGACAGATGTCACTTTTCAATTTCGACTCGCAGCCTATTGAGATAGCTGTATTGACTGTGAGGAGCTCAAGCCTCTAACGGCCTTAGCTGGCCGGCAGTGTAGTGGCCATCTAAGGCCGTCAGACGATTGAGCTCCTCACAGTCAATACAGCTATCTCAATCGGCTGCGAGTCGAAATTGAAAAGTGACATCTGTCGGCATTTATTTCTGCGTGTTCCAGCAAAACAATGGCGACCTCCGTGTCGTGTTTTGGTGATGCAGTAATTAAATTGTTATATCGAACTCACGTAAGGTATTCTTACCACAATTCTTGTGTTTAGTTATTGTGTAAGTGATCCAAAATTCAAACATGCATGAGAAAATGGATGTAATTACCCTTTAAAAGTAGTACGGTATCAAATACGTATTCTGTTAAAGTTTAGAAGAACGAAGAGAAATCCGCATTAATTTATCTACAGTGATTTATCCGCAGAAATATCTGCAAAAATGTATCTACAAGGAGATAAATAAACAAACAGCCATCGGAGCGTCCGGGGACTGCCGTGAAGGCATATAAATCGCCGCACACTGCTCTTCACTCCGAAAAAAAATAGAAATATCTGAAGAAATATGTTATAATAGAAACATGTGGAGAATCTTCACAATCCTATATATTCTGATAACTTGGATCGATGTCCAGTTTGAAATGCACCAAGAAATGTTTTCCGAAATTGAGGACCGAAATTCGACGTATAACACTGGGCAAAAATCAAGCAAGTGGAGAAGCAAAGCACTGCCCTGTGGAGCATTCGGCAGAAATTATATCGATTCTGATCTGTGAATATACAAAATAAATTAATGTATCATAGCATCTCTCTCGCTCGACCGAGTAATTAATTGTGATCTTCAGAAATCAATTAAGTGTCTAGTATTTATTAGATAGGTCTTAATTAAATGCCCACTCCATGACATACTAGACAAGAATGAATTTTTATCGAAGGCGCTTTCTGTCATTGTGAATCTTCTTTCAAAATTTCGCTCCAAGTTAGCTTTTAACAAAGAGAAATGAAACTGATAGTAAACAATCAGTGATGATTACGGATGCCTGCTGCCTTACTCGACTATTTCGTGGGGCCTCTTCTATAATGGGCCTAGTTTCCCATAAGGAAATACAAATTAGAATTTAGAAACACATATAGAAACCTTGAAATACATGACTGTTTTGTTTTCATGGAATTCCATTAACATGCATCAGTGTCTTATTAACTGGGCGGAAAATGTAATTTATCCGTGTCGTATTATTGCTGGAAAACCCCATTCGTATATTCAGCGTAGTGTCAAGTTGGAATGTCATACATTGTCATGGTTTTCAAGCTGCTACATTAATTTCCATTCAGACTGTCACCCAAAAGCACTGATCCGTGTAATGTCTTCTTTGATAATGTAGCCGAGTTGAAATAAAAGTATTACTGATGAAGCATTACTACACAAAAGTATTACAACAGCGAATAGATGAGGTCGAATACTTGATAGAGAGGAATTAGTGGGGGGAGGTGGGGCGTGTGTGCCTGTGTGTGTGTGTGTGTGTCGCAGTGGCGTGTGATGCACACCCCCGAGAGGGCAAAGCCGCGTACCGGCTATGCGGGAAAACCTCTTGTAGCATTTCATAGAAATCAGTCATCATGAAAAAATTTCAACGGGAGGTTTTCCGTGGGACGCGTAGGCTCCGAGGGCCTGTCGGGAGCCTATTGAATTTTTTTCGTGATGACTGATTTCTACGAAATGCCACAAGAGAGGGGCCTACGTTAACAGATGCAATTTTCTAAATTGTACATTTCATTATTTAAATTAAAAATCTTCCAATTTTATCCGTGTACATGCATTTTAACAAGTAAAGTGAAACTTCAATCGTATAACCAGAGACGTCAGGAAGGATAAAAGTTGGAGGGGTGTAAACCAGAAATTTCCCGACATAATTTTCCATCTACGCCAAAAATCTACTAATTTTTCCGACTGATTTGCCGACTGACCAAAAATTATGTAATTATGCCGACTGATTTGCCAACTGGCCAAACATTGGAGGGGTATGACACCCCCCCCCCCCAATAAAAAAAAAAGTCCCTGCATATAACCTTTTTTTTAACGGCACAATTGTCACTTTTTTGTTGTAATCGAATATAACTCTGGCACTGTATTCCAGCTACTGAAGTCACGCAAAGTTAAACTGGATTTGCCAATATCAGGTCTAAAAACAGGCTTCGTGAGGTCTTAATGTGGCAAAGTGTAAAATGAACGTTGGAGAGTTTAAAAAGTACGCTTAACAGCAAAAAAAAAATGTTTAAAATATATTTAAAATTTGAAATCAGGTCTTCCATCATGCTACGTTCCTGGATTGGGAAGCTTAAGTGTGTTGGGAGCTTCCCAATCCATAGATGTTTCCATAGATGTTTCCATAGATGAATCCATATGTCCCAATCTATAGATGTTTGTGCTGATGAGTGACCATTATTTGAAACTCTCGACTTTTTGTTTTTCAGTTTCATAATATAGATACCATGCCTGTATCCAATATTCATGCATGTATACAATATTGCCATTGACTACAGACAAATGTATCCGCCTGCATGGGGGAAATTCGCCCACGTTGGTTGACTACTCAAGATTGATAATGATTCTTTGGCCATGGTTGATTCGGTGATAAGTTTGGGGATCTTCTTTAAGTCTGACCTCAAATCTTCACTTCACTGCTGCCACATTACGACATCTGCGAATCGTCGTGCAGCTATTGTTCACCGCTGCTTTACGTTTGGGAATTGGAAAACATTGCTGTGGGCATATAAAGTTTATGTTTGTCCGACGTTGAAGTTTGCAAGTCAGGTCCGGTCGCCTCATCTTTTAAAGGAAGTGGACAAGGTTGAATCAGTACAAAGGCGCTTTACAAAGTCATTGCCTGGTCTGTATTCTTTGTCCCATAAGGAACGGCTTGCTCGGCTAGAATTGAATTCTCTGGAACTCCATAAACTAAAGGCGGATTTAATCTTAATCTACAAAATTCTTCACCATCTTCTACCGGTCGAGCTTCCTTTCTTCGATCTTCAAACTTTTACTAAGACCTGTTGAAATAAATCCTGATTGATAAATCCTGTTGAAATGGGTTCCGCTCTTCCGCATGACTCATAAAACCTGTTGAAACGGGTCCTGTTGCATATTACTGGTAGACCCTAGTGAAACGGGCCCCTTTCTTGCATTACTGTGAAACCCTGATGAAATGGCTCACGTTCCTGTACATTACTGATAATCCCAGACTTTTTCTTTATTTTGAAGTTGAAATGTTGGGAAACTGAAGCGAGTTACAAAATAGGAGGAGTTTATAAAGAGTGCTTTTAGGAACGAAAAGTGTTGGCTAATACCAAGAATTCTTGCTAAAACTGAAACGTATAGATTTCAGCTCCTGACTTGGCAAAGTTTTGCACTACAAAATTCATCCAAATTATGTGGAATTTTAAACGGGTTTAATATTCACGTGACTACTGCTCAGACACTAAAGATTTGTTGGTGGATCAAGTGAAACTGTAGAACTTTCTTTTGAAAATTATGGCTTCACATTTAAGGGACAAGCTAAACTCGATTTGTTCAAGCGTTGGATAGCGTTTTATCCGAGTTCTTCACCAATGGCCATATGTATACTACTGAAATTCGTTAAATAGCTTACCGGTGTAATGTGAACTGATGTGAACTGATGCGCACATTGTGATGGCTCCTTCAGTGGCTGCATTCAGACGACTTCTTAATGGTGGATGTTTAAAGTCACATTTGAAACACCCAGAGTTTTGTTCCTGACTACATTCCGCTTGTAGGCTACTTACAGTAAAACATATCTAAAAATCTTTTCGCTTAGACAAAATATCTTTGATATTGCATTCTTTTACGTTTTATCCTTTCGCGTATAATTTTCCGGTAAGACATTAGTGGTCACTGATTTTGCTTCCTTTTGCTTTATGGCGGCAAAAAAATCTTATCTTATCATTTAAAAAAATGCGTACTATATACCCCGTTTCACCAGTTCGTCAGGCACAAAAGGTTTCAAATTTGAGGGGGGCGGGGGCGGATGGCGGAGGACCAACCAGGATATGGGGGCAAGTGTGGCTTCTGTCAATTGGCCCGGCATGAGCTACTATCAACTTAGGCTAAAACATAAAGCTGCAAAAAGGGTGTTCAATGGGATCACTTGCACCCATATCCTGGCTTACGAAGGCCTGGTCATATCCAAAGAAAGTTGTAAGGAAGCCCACAGAAAATTTGAAGTCGTAGACCTCATCAGACCCAAGGGTGGCCTTGGGGGAAGGTGGGAACGGGAAAAAAAAGGGTATTGTGCCCACTCTTGCCATCACGAGTGTCGCCACTACTGGTTTAATTCAAACACATGTATAATAAAAAGTCCAAAAAAGTATAACGACAAACAAATCGTTTCAGTTCACCTCAGAACCATTACCAAATGCACTTCAACAAAAAAAATATAATCACACATTCTGCTTTATACATATACTAGCATCGTACCCGGCTTCGCCCAGGGTTTGCTTTCGCCCGTGGTTGTTTCCCAGTTTCTGGTCGGTGTTCGTGAACATTAACTGCGACTGGATATTTTTCTTCCTGTAAGTTTCACTTTTCCTCCCATCTTCTCCCACCCCTTTCATCCCATCATCTCCCTGCTCTCACCCTCCCCTTTCCTCCCTTCCTATCCTGTTACCCACACAGACGCACTGCCCCACTCCCTGTTTATCGCTTTGGCTTGTGACGTCATTTATCACTGTTGCCTGAACGTTGACTGAGCTTGGTTGTTGTTTGGGATGTTGTTGTTCAGTTAATGGGTAATCATATGCTTACTGGTCAAAGACGCAATGCCCCCCACACGAGCATTTGCCATTCAGGCCCTCCTCGTCACTCTCAATTTATCGCTTTGGCTTGCGCAATCAGTACCGTGTGAAAAAAAAAACTATCCTTCGTGCATGACGTCATTTAAGACTTGCCTCTGCGATGACTGCGCAAAGCCAATTGTTATTCGAGGCAACAATGTGCCAAATTCAACTTCTTTTCAAGGCAACAACGTAGTTTCAACAGGGACGTGCACAGGCCCCCGAGAGGCCAGGGGCAAACTTCTGGGTACCTTTTTTTTTTTTTTTTTTTGTGTTTTAACCTCTTTTTACCCCTTTGCTTTTTGTGGGATTTTTTTAACCATTTCTGCGCCTCTTTGCACCACTTTCGTAGCAGTTATTGTCTTTTTTGCGTTTTTTAGGCTCTTTTACACCACCGCTCCCATAAAAAGGGCACTTTTTTTCAGAAAAAAAAAGGAGCATTTTGCCATGAGGGCAGGGGCTCGAGCCTCCCTCCTGTGTGCACGTCCCTGAGTTTCAACTTCTAGCCAAAGAATTTGAAGAGTCCTGGGGTCTACGCCTTTATATGCCGGACTCCTCATTAT
>JAHWFP010243746.1:10517-28139 GCA_023313725.1 Lithobius niger
GGACTCCCGTCATTCTAACGAAGTGGAAAAAGGAAGAAGCCAATTCAGATAAGTAAATGAAGTATGTAGAGATCAAGAATTCTCGTATAGCAGCCCATATGCAGGGTATTTACGTGTTAAACTGCCACGAAAAAAAAAATGCAGAACAATAGAGAAAGAAAGTAAAAATAAGGTCAGAAATCCTTAGAATTTAAAAATGGCGTCGGCTGGTTCTATACCGAGTTCGACAGCTATACCTTTATTAAAAGGGACTAATTATATTCAATGGGCAGAAAAGATTAAAGCCTATCTTATGCACCAGGGATTGTGGGCATATGTAACTGGAGAAAGTAGAGAAACAGATGCAAATAGGAAATTAGTCAACTCTCAAAAAGCTATGGGAACGTTGTTGCTATTTATTGCAAATGGGTGTGTTACAATACCAAAAACAATTGATACTCCAAAGCAATTATGGAAATTTCTTAAGGATTCGTTCCAACCAAACAACGTATTGCGGTGTTTAGCTTTGCACAGGAAATTCTACGCAATAACTAAAAACTCTGATGAAACGATGGCAGCGTATATTAGTAGAGTAGAAGAATGTGCAAACGAGTTAGCGGATTGTGGCTTAGGAATTACCGATGTTCACTTGGCATGGTCTATACTGGCAGGTTTACCACGAAGTTGTGATGTCATGTTGATGGGATTTGCAGCTATGGGGGCTAACCTAATAACATGTGCAAAGGTTAAAGAACTTTTATTCTTTGAGGATTCACGTAATGAAGCAAGTATTGGTTTAACACAGTCACTGAATTCTACCGCTCTAGCAGTAAACGTACAATCGAATAATTCAGCAAGTCAAAAAGGGATTATCTGCTTTAGATGCGGTGGAAAAAATCATAAAAAAAGTTCGTGTCCCTCACCCCCCGTATCTTCTGATTACAGTTATCGTGGAAGAGGTCAAGATTCCCGTGGAAGAAATCAAAGTTTCCGTGGAAGAGGTAGAGGTTTCCGAAGAGGAGGATACCGTGGTAATTCAAGTAATCAGCCAAAGCCAAATCCGACTGGACTATTTGCAACAGCGGCAAATGCAGTATATGCCTTAATGACAAGTATAGCACGATGGACTTTCTTTTCGTCTACGGACAACAAACAAGGTAACACATTACAAGAAATATTTGTGGTGGATTCTGGAGCCAGTAACCATCTGGTGTGCAATATAAATTGGTTATTCAATCGTATAAAAATAACTGGAGCACCAATCCTATCTGCTAGTAAAGATAAAACACTTATGCCACACTCAAGAGGCAATATTTTCTATGATACAGGGAAAAATAAGATTGTGCTAAAAGATGCCATTTATGTCCCAGACTTGCAGGTGAACTTGTTTTCAGTTAGATCAGCAACTGCTAGTGGATGCTGTGTTGTTTTCTATGAAACGTGTTGTATGGTTTACCAAGGTAGAGACTTAATTGCAAAAGCATATATGAAAAATGGCCTATACATAATGACAGGAAATCCATTAAATGCTGATAGCCCCTTGGTTGCTCCCTTGATATCTAACGAAGGCGAGGGGAACGTTTTCTCTCGTGGTCAAATTGCCTTAATGAGCAAAATATTACCGGCAAAGCAAACTGTACAAAGCAAGTTAGAACTATGGCATAGACGATTTATGCACATTTCCGTACCAACGTTACAAAAAATGAGTGAAGCAAAAGCATTGAGAGATTTTGCAGTGTCCAAAAATAGAAACGTATTGCCCCAATGCCATGACTGTCTACAAGCAAATATTACGAGAAAGCCATTTCCTGCACTAAAATATGAACGTGCGCTAGAACCATTAGAACTGGTCCATACTGATGTGTTAGCAATGCCTGTAAAGTCATTAGGAGGCAATTCCTACGTCCTTACACTAACTGACGACTATTCAGGCTTCGTGACTTGTTACATATTAAAATATAAATCCGAAGTGTCAGAAAAACTGAAAGAATTTGTAACTATGGCAGAGAACCAAACTGGGTATAGGTTAAAATCCTTAAAATCGGACTGCGGTACTGAGTACCTAAATGAAAGCGTATCCACTTTTCTTAAAGGGAAGGGTGTGAGACAAACCACTACCAATTTTTACTGCCCCGAGCAAAATGGCCGATCGGAGAGGGCCAACAGGACCTTGATGGACCTAGTTAGGGCAACCCTAACGGGGGCAAATCTGCCGACTTATTTGTGGGCAGAATTAATAATGACAGCAACCTATCTGAGAAATCGTTGCACGAATAACGCAAATAGAAACGTAACTCCGTTACAATTATGGTTAGGACGTAAAGACAAACCAACTGTGAAACATTTAAGAGTAATTGGCTGTATTTGTTTCGTGCACATCCCGTCCCCTAAAAGAAACAAGCTTCAGCCAAGAGGAAGAAAATGTGTAATGATTGGTTATGATCTAGTCTCTCGTAGTTATAGACTTTGGGATTTGGAAAATAAAAAAGTAATTGTGTCAAGAAACGTTACGTTTTTAGAAACGGAGTATAACTTTACCCATTTACATCAGCAGGAAGGTCAAGAGTTCGACGAACTGTGGGAGAAAATGTGGGAAAATACTGATGATTTGGACGAAGTCAATTTAGAAAGTGGAGTGGATGCTACGTTACCAGCTGAGCAGGAAGAGTTACCAGTACAGACAGTAAATGAGCCTGCAGTTGACCAACCAAAAATTACAACAGATGACCGAATCCAAGTTAAAGATGCTGGACAGGACCGCAGGCCATCGGAAGGAGAGCTACTAGTTAGGTCAGCTATAAGAGCTGCACCTGTGACGCAGGGGAAGCCAACCCACTCAGTAAGAAAAATGGGTAAAAAAATGCCTAAAAGTTGTGAAAATGTGAAAAATATTGAAATTGTGCATGAACATTTTACAAGGTCTAAAGCAAAAAATGCCATACCTACACAAGTAACGTCAGTTTCAGGGGGAGAAATACGTGTTTCTTCAAGCTCACAGCCGTTAATTCCACCAGTGGATAATACCATAAATGGTCCAGATAGAGCCTTAATTGCTGCAGAAGGAAAAGCAAATAATTCAACTGACGGTTCTTTTATGCATATTTTGTCTAGCTTGTATGGAGAAAATGTTTCACAAGACACCATTATAAATACATGTATGTTTAATTTCCAAAATGATGATTATGAAATAGCAGCTATAGCAGCAATGAAAGATGAGCCTAAAATACCAGTAACATTTAAAGACGCATTAGAAAGTCCCGATTCAGAAAAATGGTTATCTGCAATACATGCTGAATATGGTAGTCATATGGCTAATCAGACTTGGCGTTTGGAAGAACGGCCACCAGGAGTACAAATAGTTGGGTGCCGTTGGATATTCTGTGTAAAACGTAATGCAATAGGTGGCATAGATCGATACAAGGCACGCCTGGTAGCGAAAGGCTACACACAAATTCACGGACAAACTTACTTTGAAAGCTACAGTCCAACAGCCGGATTGTCAACAATACGTCTAGCAATCGCTGTAGCAGTGCAGAACAATTGGTATCTAGACCAATACGACGTGACTACGGCATTCCTTCAAGGCCGACTCGATTGTTACGTTGCTATGCAACAGCCTGAGGGCTTCATTGTTCCTGGACAAGAATCAAAAGTATGCCGGCTCGTGAAGTCAATCTATGGGCTAAAACAGTCCGGTTTATGCTGGTATAAAAGACTTACAGAAGCTCTGCTCGCGCAGGGCATGCATCGTTGCCTTTCGGACGCATGCGTGTTTTGGATTAAAGATAACAATGAACTAGCGTTCCTAACAGTGTACGTCGACGATTTACTGGCCGCAGCGCAAACAATGCGAATGAGATTATTGTTGCGGAAGATCTTGAACGCTGAATTAGATATAAAATATTTGGGACCACTGACTTTTCTCTTGGGCATACAATTTAATCGTGAACCGCAAGGTGTGTTGCATGCCCATCAAAAGACTTATATAGAAAACATACTGAAACGTTTCAACATGGAATTTTGCAAACCTGTTGCAACACCATGTCTACCAGGTCAACATTTAGCCAAGACCACAGTGCTTACCATGGAAGAAGAAAAGGAAATGAAGTGTGTTCCTTATCGACAATTGGTTGGGTGCCTTTCGTATGTGGCACTAGCAACCCGTCCAGATATTGCATACGCTGTAAACGCAGTGGCAGTTCATTCTGCTAACCCAGGGCCTATGCACTGGATGGCTGCGAAGAGAATCCTGAGATATCTTCGTGGAACCATCGATCGTAGACTGACTTTTCATCCAAGAACTGCACGACTTGAGATTTTTGCTGATGCCAGTCATGCCCCGAATGCGGACGATCGCAAATCTATTTCCGGCGTTTTGGTGTATTATGCTGGAACACCAGTCCTATGGAGGGCGACAAAACAGAAGAGTGTGTCGTTATCTACCATGGAGTCCGAATACCGGGCTTTATGCCTTGCGTCACGTGAAGCGTTCTGGATGAGAGCCCTTTTAAAAGAAATTGGGGTCTATGAAGATGGAGAAGCACCCACAGTAGTCCGTACAGACTCATTGAGCGCTATACAGCATGCCAGCTCACAAATAGAGCGCTCGAGGTCCAAGCATATTGAAATTGTGTACCATTTTGTGAGAGAGAAGATAACAGATGGAGATATTAAGCTCGAATACGTTCCAACTGAGCGCAACTGGGCGGACTTGTGCACAAAAGCCGTTACAACCCAAGTGCATAATAATCTTTGTCTTGGTTTCTCTTTCTCTAATAGGTACTAGTGCTTTTTCTTAAAATACTGATGAGAAGATGCTCCTAATCACGCAGGGGCATGAAGAGTCCTGGGGTCTACGCCTTTATATGCCGGACTCCTCATTATGATTTGGACAAATCCACGTCATCAAGTTAGCTGGTTGCCGTAGTGATGTAACATAGGCAACCCGCAAGAATAGTTTAAGTGTCGTTTAATGATGTTATATTGTTTAGAAATTGTAAACAAGGCTGAGCTGTTGTCAGCCTTCACTTCTTTCCAATCCTCCAAACCTTTCGGTTACCGTTTTTGTAAATATCCCCACTTCGCCATGTTAGTTTGATTTGTGAAATATAATCATGAACTTTAACCAGTCTTTGCCAGTGTGGTAATTTCTCCTCTACACGATCCATCTTTACGTCGAATATATTCCACTGCGCTTTACGTTTTCTGATCCAACAGAATTGACACACTCGCCCGTTTTCATTGTAGGGGTTCTCCTTGCGAGGGTCGTCGTTGCTTCATTTCTGCTATGAGACTTTGGTTTATAATGTAAGATGAAGCGTCTTTGTCCTCCATCAACTTGTGCACTTTTGTGAGCAATTTTATGAGTACGTACTTTTTTTTGTGTTTTTATTATACGCATATATCAAAGAAAAGCTGAAACCCTTCTTTGAAGCATGGGTTTCATTTTCAGGGTCCAAATTGGAATATTTTAAATTTATTAAATTAAAGTTGACTTATATTTCGACATCAACAATTTTGTGGCGAGGTCTTCTTCAGAGTAATAAAAAAAAATCCAGAATATTGCGGCGTGACGTCAAAATCCATATAAATCGGATGAAATTACCTTCCGTCTTATTCAAGCATTTATTATTCACTTGATCTCATCTTAGCGTAACATAACCCACACGAAACACGAGATGCGTGCAGCAGCATTCAATACTACTCACTCTTCAATTCCCCGCCCCCGATTTGAGACAATAGTTGTGTGGTGCGTGCTAAAGACAATACCCAACTTTACTAGGGACAAACGAGGAATGACATTGAAGAGTTGAGCAGTCAAGCTGAACTAAAGTACTTCTTTAAAAACTTTGCTTGTCAGCAACAACCAAAGGACTTGAAAAACAATGACTCTTCGAAATCGCAGTTTTAATTTAAAGCAGCGTAATGAATGAGAGAGAGAAGTGAAAGTTGACCGTTTTGGCACGCATCACACGCAGTTGAGTGGAACTTGTTCGTAAATACGTTACGTATGCGCGTTAGGAAAAATTATCTCACGTCTTTTGAAGAATATGTTTTATGTGTTTGCGTGTGTTTCTAATTACGCTCCCTTATCAAGTAGGCCAACTTTTGAATAGCGGTGAAGTTTAAGATAATGATCGATAGAGCTGTATCGATTGGTGAATGGAATCGTATGGTGTTATGTGAGAGACATTTTTTTTCTTTTACTTCTATGGGCGAGGGGTTATTGACTTTTTTCTATTGTGGTTTTACTGATTATTGATTGGTTTATCCTGATGAAGAGGTTTTTGTCTTTGTTTTTTAGTTGTCTTTTTTTCTGTCACTTGTTTGTTATATACCACGTAATGGCTAGAGGAAGTTTTTCCTTTTTAATTTTTCTTTAGTTGAGCGAAAGAGGAGACCAGTCGTGAAAGAGTAGGATGACTCGATGAGGCTTTTAAATGAGCTGTAAATCTGAAGGTGGTCAAGGAAATTTCCACTTCAATTAATTTGTGGTATGCAAGATAAGTGATAAAAAAGCCTCCTGAAAGGTGCTGGAGAACCACAAGTACATAAAAATGCGAGATTGATTTAATTTTCGGGAATTAATTTTTCCCTTGGTCACAATACAATTCAGTTAACAATGCTTAAAAACACACGATTGTGTGTGGTGAACGACATTCGTTCCTCCATATTGGATTGCACAAAAGTGACCACTGAGTTGACCAGTTGAGTGGTCACTTTTGTGCATTCCAATATGGAGGAACGAATGTCGTTCACCAAACATAATCGTGTGTTTTTAAGCGTTTTTAACTGAATTTTATTGTGACCAAGGGAAAAATTAATTGCCGAAAATTAAATCAATCTCGCATTTTTATGTACTTGTGATTCTCCAGCACCTTTCAAGAAGGGTTTTTATCACTGAGATTTCCACGTTGGAAGCTACGGCATTTCATAGTCGTTTTATTGTCTCATTTGATCTGTGGTAGGAAGATTTTTGGCATTAATAAAACGCTCAGCCAGTGAAGTAACTCTGCTCTTGAAAGCACGCTGTAAAATAGCTGAATGCAACTTCTCTTCTGATTAAAAGAAAATCATTAAAAAAGTGACTTAAAACGCGCAAAAATTCTATTGTTTTTATTTTACTTTGTTCAGCTTAACTTTTGAACACAACTATTTTTCTTGTTTTTTACAAGCTGGTTATTTTTGTACCTTAAAAAATTAGCAAGTAAGAACTATAAGAAACGAAAATATTTACCAGTCGTTAACTATTTCGTTTGTCTTATTACGTAAATTTCCAGGTTAGCGAATGACGTATAAAATTAATGCACTAACTGTACACCCGACTCGCAGTGCGCAGGTTATAAATGTGACTTTGGGGCTGAGATGCTTGACTGACTGGCTGAGCGCAAATTTTAATTATAAATGGTTATTTAAAAACAATTTAGCTTCTTCAATTTTTTTCCATTTTGTTTTCATTTAAAAACATTTATTTAATTTGTAAATTTACGAGCGGATTTAATTATTACTGGCCCTGTAGCAATAACTAAAATTGTAAGATAATTACAAGCATATTTGAGGTCATTCGAGCTTACGTTAAAAAAAAGATGAAACTTTGAGAAGGAAGAAAGGAGAAAACTGTATATATTAGACTATTAGACTACTCGTCACTCGTCAACGTCGAATATCACGTAATTTTGACGTAATCGTTGCCACGTTACGTCAAAATCTCGTCGTATTCGAGATGAGCAACTCGGCCGACCATGTCAGTGCTCAGCAAACGATCACCAAGACGAGAATAGCGCCAAACGGTACAAACCTCGTCAGCCTTGACCAAACTTTAAGAAATATACGAGAAAAAATTACGAAGCACTGACACAATTCGTAATAAAAATAATAATGTGATATAAAAATGCCGAAAATTTATAAGCGTAAAACAAATGAATGACTAACTAGTAAGACATACATTTCAAACGAACATAATGGACAAATTATGTTCTTATCCTTTTTACATGTTAATTTATTCATTGTTACTGTATGACATTGTGACAGTGTTTAATTTAGGATATTTTATCGTATACGTACTTTCGTAAAAGTCCCCGCCCCCCCCCCCCCCCATCCTTTGGCCCTTTCCCAAAAAAAAAATAAAATAAAGGTAGAAAATTAGTGTTTGGGTGCTCATATGACATCAAACCTGGTGTGCTCATTTTAAACTTTACTATTCTACCACCTACAGAGAAATTGTTTTATTTTAAGCACTTGTTACCAAAATTACACCACCACCACTTAGCGGTTGAAAGATTGCGCTAACTCAACATTTCCCTATGTTAAACAAGTATCGATGCTTCGAGATGCCAGAAATGCTAATAAAAACGATAACGGAAACACTGAACTTTTTTAATGGCCTGCTTGTTTAGACGCTTCGTTAAGTCGATGGTCAATTAAGAAGCAATATTGTACCGTTACACTTTAAATGGCTTTCCTAGCTATGTGACACCATTTGGTACATTCAAACTTGGATAAATTTTGCAAATGTTTTTTTTTTTTGGGGGGGGGGGGGGATGATCATGATGGCCGGCCATTATTGTGCATTCGAATAAAGAAGGGCCCCGAAAATACGCTCGTGCTTGTGTTGATTGTGGTGGGATCGTAGGCATTTCCTAGCAAAATTGTCCGAGATAACCTTAGCAGTTGAAAAGGCCGTTCTTTAGACATTTCCTTCTTTCCCGCTACTAATGTTGCTTTTTACGCGTCATACTTACTTATATTATTAATGGCAGCTGTATAATAATCAGGGGCGTAGCGAAGAAAAAATATTGGGTGGAGGGGAGGGGATGGGGCGGGTGTGAAAGCAGGAATTTCCGACTGGATTCCCGTTTGGTTAAACTTTTGCAGCTATTTGTCTCTTTTCACCCCCATGGGTAGTAGTTTGTCCCATCTGTTCTTGCTTGAGGTGGCTTCATGGCTTCGGCTGGGCAAGCGTCAAATTTGCCAGCTGTTCCTCCTGAATGAGGTACGTTTTCCCGATTCGAAGTTTTGATTGGGGGCTTCACTTCAACCCCAGTGCTTTCGTCTCAGACTTTCAGGGGTACAACGTCCTCTCTCTCCCCACCTCCACCCCACCCCCGTATTTCTGGCTCTTAGAATTATAAATAACCATCATTGCTCATACCATAAGAGAATCGAAAAAAAAAAACACCTGGTTGACTCGAAGCTGCCTTTCCTGAAAGCGTACTTAATTAAACGTTAGCTTTAATTCTGGCATTGTCAAGGCCTTCGTTACTAAAGTGTTAACAAGTTAACCACACAGACTGTCTGGGCTACCGAACTCAGGATCAGAAGCCAAAGACTCGAGACGAGCAAAACTCTGAAAGGCGTCGGGGGCTTTCACCTTAAGGCTACAACTGAGAAAACAACGGCAGTGTGCCTGCCTGCGTTAAACCTCAATTTTGGCCCTATACAACCAAGTTATCCAAACACCACGAAATGGCAGCAATAAAAGGTGAGCGTCAAAAAGAGGACACGGGTGAAATGGAAGTCAAGTCTCATCCGAAACAGCCATGGATAAAGCAAAAAAGGATGCTCGCGTTACTCCTCGGCTTCTATATCATAGAAGTTATTTTTTTTAAGGGCTGAGGTGCATGGTAGTGTTAGCTAAGAGGTGAGGTAGCAGAGATCACCCCATGCATAACGAAGCTAATCAGGTCATGACTGAATTATCAGTAATGTCCGTGATAGTCAATGCAAGCCACGGTTTGTGCGAAAAACTACCGGAATTCATCAGCAGCTATGACATCTATTCTGCGGATAATGTCTCTACCTTACGTGACCGGCGCTTTTCCGGTTCGAATTCCCGGTTTTGTTCCTCGCTTAACTACAACCGTCAACTACTACAGACTTGTTTCTGGTTCAAACGCGTTCAATAGTTCATCATATCCTAGCTATTTCAAATATAGGTAACTAAATGGTGAAGCTCTTGGCCTAGTGTCGTGTAGAAGTTGTTCTGTTCAGAAAGTGGGATAGAGATTCTGGTAAAGTTCCCACTAGTCAGTAGTCAGTGCCCGCTACGGTAGTGTAAGAGACTACCATCCTTTTTCAGCGGCCGTAAGATCTGTTCTATACATATAGTCATCATTTCGGGCCAATACGATGATGGAAAACTTACGTCGTCGCAGGGGGAGGGGGGGGGGGGCGGCGAAATGATGACTACATCAGACTCCACGTCCGCTGAAAAAGGATGGCGGTCTCGTATGGGTAAAAATAAATTCAACTCTTTGGTTAAGACACTATCTAAAAGCAATCCTTCTAAATATTGAGGAAGAAGGGGTTAATAATTATTTCATAGCAATTCGTTTTTCATGTCTTTTTGAACCAGTCCCGAGTTAGCTTTTATTATCAGTACCTTAACTAATTTTAAATCATCTGGTCATGATCAGATTACAACATTATCAAAATGGTTGCTCCACAGATAATTCCTGCTCTTGTTGAAATTATTAATCTAAGTTTAGATGAAGGGCACTTTGATGCACTTTCAGTCGAAGCCGGCGAGAAGGATAATTTTGCTATCGAAAATTCATAGGATCTTTTGCACGCTACAAACGACATGGGGGGAGGGGGTGGGCGTGCACGCCGTCACGCAATGGGGGGGGGATTCACGGAGTGTTATAGTTTCGGACAATAGGAGGGGGGAGGGGGTCACCAAATTTGTGACGTCACACATGCTTTTTACTTGGCATAGAAATAAACTTCCAAAAACGGGAAGGATAGAGAAAAGAGTCATTAGATATTATCGGACCAATTTGCAACTATAGCTTTTAGGATTTTCCCGAATAATGCCTCGTGTTATCGGTAACGAAGGAGCAGGGAGGGGGAGGGGCTGCGTCGGATTTGACGTTTATGACGTCATTTTGTTTGGGGGGGGGGGGCTTGCAAAAGTTTCCACAAAACCCCCCGGGGGGGAGGCGAGGGGGGTCAAATAGGATAAAACTTGCATAACGTAATTTGTGCACGGCCCTTCCCTGAGTACGGGCCAACCGATTGGCTTCAGATGAAATATCACGACACACGCTAGATAAACGATAACGTCCAGATAAAATATATATATGACCATGGCGACCACTAGTCTAAGACACGTCGTTTTCAGCCATCTGAGGATAAATAACAATTTGACAGAAAAAGCTGAAACTTGTTTGATCGGGAGACTTTGATCGCCTGGCAACATAAAAGTCACTGTTAGTGACACAGCTTAACGTTTTCTTGTTGAAAAAAGGACGTGAATAACGTTGATATTTGCATAATTACTAACTACTAACTACTAATGGTAACGTTTTTTTTTGTATCGCGAAAATAAATTTTCCATGCGGTGAATAAAGCTGGTTCTTAGCTGATTTTACAGGTATTGCTCTGGAGATGTGCCCTTTTCATATGGCCTCTTCTAATTGGTCAAGTGGTTCAGGGGTTACGGACCTCTAAACGTCTAAATTGATTGTTTTACGTTCTTTTAAGCATTGTTTTTATGCAACAATGCGAAATTGAACATTAAATAAATCCGTGCATATGCAGGGAGGTACTGCAATACTAATAATCATATGAAAAAAGGTGACTACTGTGCTCAAAATGTAATGAAAGCCAACAAAAAAACCCAGAAAACTAGATTGGTGTTTCCATCTCATAAGAAAAAAAAATGGATTTCAGCAATTTGGACAAAAAATAAGTGATATCTACCCCAAAACAAAACTTAAGAATTTCTGCCAAGCTTTTCGACCGTGTGAAGTCGTGATATCAAACGCCAAGCTCTTTCGCCAAGCTAATCCCACAAACTAAGACTTCAAAAGTTAAATGAAATAATTGAAAATTGCGCAGTAAGCAATTTTCATATATTTCATTTAACCTCCGGACTATTACTCGGTGGAATTAGCTTGGCGAAAGAGCTTGGCATTTGATATCACGACTTCACACGTCCGAAAAGCTTGGCGGGAATCCTTAACAACTTTTGTTTTGGGGTAGATTTATATTTGCTCCAAGAATTTAGTCATTAATCATTTGGTTCACCAGACTAATTATTGTAATCTACATTAATAAAAACGAGTTGCAGTGTTGTAAAACGGCCACCCAACCTAGAAAGTTGAAGTTTTAATGAGCCTAGAAGCCTGATACACTTATCGCTCAATACTACAAACTAACCTAACATTAGGACACCCAGACGGACACCCGTCTAATAATAACAGTACTCGATTGTTGTAAACGGAATGATTGTTGGGAATAAACTAAAAACTGATTGTTGCCAATAAACTGACACAATTGATGAAACAATGCTTCACTTCAGATATATGTCTTTAAAATATTAAACCGCTGGCTAAAGGTTCTGTCGTTGTAGGCGATTAAAATTAAAGGATTAACGAAACTCCGTTAAGTATTGAAAGTACTTTACTTTCTGCACAGTACAAGTAAAAAAAATAGCAATGCTACAAAAGCATATTTATTTATTTCCGGTGGAAATATTCAGATGAAAGTGCATGGAGTCCGGGTCAGGGGAGGTGTTGATTGAGTGAGCAAGGCGAACGAAAATCAGCGTTTGTTAGCCAGTGTGTGCAAAAATACATAGACGGGATACACGCCTTCCGCTACAAACACATGAGAGAGAGCAAGACATCCCAATGTTGAAAATTGTGCGTCAAATACCATCCGTGCACAGCACGCGCTTCAGCAAGTGACTCATAAGTGTAAGCGCCGGTGCACACGTGCGTTTTTTGGACGCTGCGGCGCCTCTGCGGTGACGCATCCAATCAATGCACACGTGCGTTTTATTAACGCGTATTGACGCTGCGGTACCGCTTCGGTGACGTATGTGCGCGTTCGGTTCCCTAACCTCGTCCACAAAAAATTATAGTTTGAAACCAATGAGACGATGTTGCTTTTTTCGCCTACCTCGTGAACAAAAAATATATTTTAAATCCAATGCGACGAAATTTGGTACATTGATGTACTAATTTAAGACGTACCAGGGGAAAATGTTATACATCCTTTGCAGATTAACTAAAAAATTCGGATAAGTTCTTTAATTACTTCCCAATGAGTCTTCAATCATTTCGGCAGCAACATTTCATATTTCAGGATAGTTCTTTACTGTCACAATAAACAATTCCATGTCTATTTCTCGAAATTGGACACCATTTTCGGTAACACTTTTGCGGTAAACGGCGGACGTGTGCACCGCTCAAGTCATCCAAGGTACTCAGAGACGCAATTGCGTTTTTTTAACGCTGCGGCACCGCTGCGTTGACGGGGGGAATTGCGGTGCAAAACGACCGCACGAGCGGCGGGCGAGCGGCGGGTGGTAACGCAACGTCGACGCAGGTACGTGTGCAGTATCCAACAGATGGCATGTAAACCAAACCGCAAATGCGGTAACGCAGCGGCGACGGCACGTGTGCACCGGCGCGTAGGCGAACGTTTTGTCTTTAGCGATGAGACAAATGAGGTGAAAAATTATAGTAAAACTTGAATAAAAATGTTAAAAAAGAAATATTCGTTATTTGTCAAAGTTGAAAGCAGTGATCACAGGGAATCCCACGGCTATAGAAGGAGGGTTGCGCAAGAAAATCGGAGGGTGCCAATGTGGGGGGGGGGGGGGGGGGGGCTTTAAAAAGCCGGCTCGCCCGGGCGCAGAATTTACCATGAGCCCTTCCTGGTTGAGTGGTTCTCGGTCGAGGAAACTGTAACGAAATCGAGTGCGGCGCAGCAAAATCTTAGCGCCTTCCCTAATCGTCTTTGTGTTGGGAATCGAACAAATTCAGACAACAAGACAATAATTCCAACGTTGCACTTGTTTGGTAAGCTTTTAAACCCGGTGTACAAAGTAAAAGATACGACATTTTTACATCGGGGTTTAAAAGCTTACCAAACAAGTGAATCGTTGTAAATGTCTTGTTGTTCTGAATTTGTTAAGATTCACAAGCACTAACAGAGGGAGAGCGTTAAAGATTTTGACTTTGCTGCGTCGCTCTCGATTTCGTTTAATTTTCCTCGACCGAGAACCACTCAATCAAGGGTGGCTCAAGGGAAACTCTGATCCCCCCCCCCCGCCTTCCTCATCTTGGCACCCTCCGATTTTCTTGCACCCCTCCCCCCTCCCACTATACCAGGGGAATTACACCAACGTAAGGGACAAGGAATTCCCTGCTATCGCTGCTTTCAAATTTAACAAACACCGTATATTTCAATTTTAACATTTTTATTTAATTTTTATACAATATTTAAACGTATCCGCGAAAACCATACGCATCTATCGAACAAGCAACGCATCAATCGTCAATCGTGCTGAATGGTGTTTGGTTTGGTTACAAGTCATTACTTTCAACAATAACTTAATGCATTCTATAATTACCCCTCCCCTCCTTCCATTCCCTGGCGTTAGAGCGAAATTGACCCATGAAAAGAGTATCCGACTGCTACACCAGATGAGTTTTTTCGTAATCACTTCATCTCCTCCCTTCCGCATCGGAACTTAATCGTCATCGGGATTCCAATGGACCCTGGCAGGTCGTACCTGTGGTTGAGGCTGCCTTACCCTGTCCTCCACCACCGTTCCTTTAACACAGTCAGTGACTTTACCACATTTATTATTTTTTTTAATACATTTTTTTTAACATTTTGTTTTGGCTGAGTGTAAGCTGTCCCTTACCAGTTCACCTGCTATCACTTCCAAGCAATATTTATTTATGTTTAAGCCCGAAAAATGACACAGCGGTTTTAACCGTTATTAAACAAACCAGGGTTTAGTAGGTTAATATGTCTTTAATCTGCAATGCAATGCAGATTAAATTAGTCCCAACTTTCAAATATTTAGACTTCTGAGACACAGAAATAATCATATAAAACGGCGTTGTTTCGTATAGTGTTTAGATGATTGAATAATATATTTCTTAAATAGGTTAAATTGAAAACCGTGCGTGTAGTCGTGGTACCGAGCATCAGTGACAAACATAGTCCTAAACGCCTCACTATAATCCCCCTATTTTTTAATGAATATTTCAGTTTCTTCAGTAAAGTCGTTTCCTTTCCGTTTATCACCCTATTGATGATACATGACGATTATTGTGTGCTCAGCGTATCTTGAGTCCTTCAGGTATATTATGAGCGGCTACGTCTTCCTGGATGGGGCGGCTTTAATCGACGGCCGCCATTGTTTTTGTAACTCTCTAGGATATCAACAAGGCACTCTGTGACCAAAAACGTACACTCGATTATCTTGTTCGTTCTGGGGCGAACTCAAGATAAGCCGCGGACACTATAGTTTTTTTTACCGTTTTTCAGTGATGCTTCTAAGGCAAGTAGCAGACACCAATCGTCAGCTAAGATCGCGTTCAAACGGGAAAAAATGGAAAGCACATTTAAAACATTTTATTTTGGTGGTTGCAATAGCTGAGGGCAATAGTAAGGTTTCGCGTGGAGTTTACTCTTTGCAACGCTGTGGTGTCTGAAACCTTACAGGAAAGATTAGTCGTGTTCCTTTGCGGTTTTGACTTTGGTTCAGTTAAACTATCTTAAACATCGAAGGAGTTCGTTTTTGTTTTCTAATTCGTGATACGTTGACATGCTATGTTATTCTTCAGCTGCGAGATCTCATTGGTGTCAAACACTACAAACCGCCTTTGCTAATTACTTACAGCTAATTTCGTTTCTTTGACAAAGTTGAAATGGTTGTAAGCGTTCAAGGCAAATGTAGTCTCGTCCGCTGCTTCTTTCCCGACCGATGCTATGCAAGCTACACGTAACATGCTAAACCACATGCTAAATTTCACAAACAACGCAATTTTAAAGGAAAAAAAAGGCGCAGGCTATTTTGTTTTTCCCAGTCACGTGTAACAGCATAAAGGGAGTCACCGATAGTTCAGAGATAAAACACATATAGCCCGAAATTAAAGATTATTATTGTGTTCGCGGTGTATCCTGAGTCCTGCAAGTATTTTGTGAGCGGCTACATCTTCCTGGATGGGGTGGCTTTAATCGATGGCCGCCATTGTTTTTTGTAACCATCTTGGATATCAACAAGGCACTCTGCTACTGAAAACGTACAATCGAATATCTGTGTTCGTTCTGCGGAGAACTCAAGATAGGCCGCGGACACTATACACACAAGCATCAAAGAAGCGTGCTGCCAAATTCAGGATGCCAACAGTATGTAGAGCCTATATAGTAGGGTGGAATGGAGAAACCTTTTTTTTTGGAAGTTACTCTTGAGCATCACTAACACACACACACACAAAATTTCATCACTCTGGGGTTGTGTCTTGATGTGCCCCAAGGGGTTTCAAGTTTAACATTGCACGGCAATGGGCGGAACGGCGAAAAAAAAAGCAAAAATGATGATTTTGTACCGTTTTAAAACCTAATTGTTAAGATTATCTCATTAGATTCTCCTCAGAAAATTTGTTAGCATGCCGTAATTACAAAGAATTGTATTTTTCTTAAAAACTGTTGGAATAATAATTTAGCCAAAATGGCTAAATGGCAAAATGGCAAAATAATTTAGCCATCTAAAATTAGCCAAAATGGACATTTAGGCAATTTTTGCCCATAACTATTACTTTTACTATAGCGCAAAAAAATTTTTTTTTTTACAATTACGGCTACTTTTCTTAGTCTCTAAGTGTTTCCGATGATATAATGTTAAAATTAAATTTAAAACCAGTCAAATCGTCATTTTTGCCGTTTTTGCCGCTCCGCCGTACAATGTTAAACTTTGGGGCACCTCAAGACATGACCCCAGAGTGAAGAAATTTTATGTGTGTCGTAGTGATGTCCACTTTTCCACACCCTGGCAATGAGAAATTCCCCAAAAAAGGTTACTACACTCCACCTTACTATACAGCTACACCTTCAAAGGCGTTATCATACACGGCGATAGCCGTGTTTATATATGATTGAAGTCCTCTCTCCAGCAAAACTGAAACTATTAATTTCTCCGTTTCTATTCAATACATTTCGACCAAACTTGGCCAGATAGTAGATAGTAACTTTTCCAAACTTTGCACCAACTTTTATGCAATTCCGTGCAAGAGTAAACGTAGGAAGCCACACGTAAATTTGAAAACTGTTCACTTCTTGTTGTTGTTGGTCTTGTTCTGGTTCTTGTTCTTCTTCTTCTTGGCTGACACGGTTTCAGAAAAAACTACTGCACCTACCTAAAATCTGAAACATGATCTGAGCCAGAAATTTCCCTTGGCTTCAACCTTACAGGGACTACTTTTTCAATTGGTCGATCCATTCCGGAGTTACAGGACCTTAAACGATCATTTTGATTGTTTTACATTGTTTTAACCATTGTATTTAGGGAACAATGCCACTCAGCAAACTCCAGATCCATTCTTCGTGCATGCATAAACCTTTATAGCGCGACACCATAGCCACAAAAAACAAAACAAACAAACAAAAACGTCAAGTGTGCTGTAAAAAAAGGGTTATATCATTGAAGTTTCATTTTACTTGTTAAAATGTACACGGATAAAAATTGGTGATTTTTAATTGAAATAATCAAATGTACAATTCAGAAAATTGCATCTGTTTAAGTGCTGTTGTGCTTTTCCAATCATATACATTACGTAAAGCACAACAGCATTTGATTATTTCAATTAAAAATCACCAATTTTTATCCGTGTACAT
>JAHWFP010243746.1:32637-47765 GCA_023313725.1 Lithobius niger
AATTTTTATCCGTGTATATTTTAACAAGTAAAGTGAAACTTCAATCATATAACCCTTTTTTTTTACGGCACACTTGACGTTTTTGTTTGTAATCCGTGTACCTTTTTAACAGCTATGGCGTCACGCTACAAAGGTTTACCGGAATGATTCTCGTATTTTAACATCACAATTTATAATTTTTTAGGTTAGTGTCTTATAATTTTGCTTTGGCGATCTATTGGAATAATTAATTTTAATTTTAATCGCATTAGTCTTTTAGATTTTTGATCTCATGGTAATTATTAGAAAATTAGTACATTAAAAACACACAGATATGAAACGTCATGATTATTGTAAGCGCGCAAAGCATCATGTACTGCGTGATGCAGGAAATATAGTTAATTATTATTCAACAGAAAATCTCCTAGACGCCACATTTTAAAACGGATTTTTACCAAGGGATTGACTAACGGTAAGGAAATAAACCTTTGGGGCCACGCTTGATGTGGAGGATCGAGAAAAATGGCGCTGGGAGGAATGTCCTTTTAACGCACGATCCAAAAGATTGCAGCACGTATCAGCATTAGTGACATAAGACAAACGTCTGGTGTTGAACAGCGCCCAACTCGGTAAATTTTTGCATTACAAAAATCCGTCACATTTATAAGGAATCATTTGTACACTCCTTGTTCTCATCATGTACTGTATATAAACATATTCCAAATTGAGGGATTTTTTTTCATTAAATCGTTAATTAGTTATTAACCAGGTTTTGGTTTCAAATTTGAAACTTTTCGAACGGAAGTTGTCTTTAATTCATACACGCTGGCCTTAGTAAATAAATAAGGTGGGAATCTTCTTCTAGACAGGAGGTTAAGAAGCTTGCATTAATTCTAGAATCATGGAGGTGAAGAAGGTTGCTTTATTTTTGAGAGTGCAGGTCAATAAACGGTTGCTTTCCCTCCTTGGCCTATGTCTGTGGTCATTAGGTCATCACTGAAAAAGGTTAAATAGCTTTTAAGCTTGGCTGTATATCCTGTAGACAGGGATCTACGACTGGGGGCGCATCAAACCTCCAATGTAGCCAGGGATCTGCCCCAATAACACAGTAGATACAACATCTGGCTAGTAAACGGTACGTCCTTGGCTTGAGTCCCAGTCGGTGCAGTTGTCTTTTCTTTCTTGCTGGGAGCAAATAAATGGTATATTTTGCTACCCTGATCATGCCGGCTTGTGTTTGAAGCCATGGGACAGTTTCACCGTTTATTATGGCAAACAATGTTACTTGTAGGTTGGCCATCAGTCAAAAGTAAAATAGGCAATGAATTACTTTAGTCTGGTCGGAGAGCACCTTGCTTAGAACTGCTGTGGGTAGTTTAAAAGTTAGTAATGTCACTAATCATTCATTCATCCGAACAGTAGTTTGAGTCTCAAGCATATCTCAAGTGCAGCCTTACTGGTTATTTCGCTCAAGGAAAAAGTCTCAGCTGACGATGGCATTAGCGCAATCGTGACGTCAATATCGTTAGCATCTTTACTCTTAAAGAGTAATAATGCGTATGTAAATCTGTTGGTATTTTACAGTCCAATGTAAATTCCTGACGTGTGAAACATCGCATAAACAAACATTTTGCCGTCGAAGTGTGACTATTCGATAAAATAATATATCAAACTCACGACTCGTAACTTAAAGGCGGGTTGCCGCATCTAGCGCAATCTAGCAGTAGCTAGTTCTCTCTAGCGCTTGCTAGCAGCTTAGAGCAATATAATCACTTCGTTACGGGAGAGGCATATTCCTATGGAAAGCAACACTCGACAACACGTTGTAGGGCTAATGGGAAGAAATGCGTGTTGTTACCACTGTGGCTCATTGGGACCAGCACCAACTTTTTTCTACATACACAAAACTTTCATGAAACCGGAACTTCGGCGTTTTAACATCGGATAAGACACACTACACTACCTAGGCTAGGACGATATATGTCAAACTGCGCCCACGCCAGTGGTCATCTTGTTCCAGTATGTAGAAAACAGTTGTGTGTCCCAATAAGCCACCATACGTTTCTATCACGCAGCTTGAAAATGGCCACCAAACAGCAATAAGGAGAGCAAAGGAGACCGAAGTTCGTGAAGGTGCTTTGTGCTAGCAAATATTAGCCATAATGTGGTTGTTTGTAAAAACACCACGAATTATTTTGGCAGTTTGCTGACAGCGCAATGTTTATTTGCCGCCATCTTTAAATTTCAATATGGGCAGGCTTAACTGCAATTTCCAGTACCATGTCGTCGCTGCAGTCCTTGTCAAGCGGTGAGCGCTATTTGCGCTAGTAACCCTTCTGAGACGCTACATTGCGACTGTCAGTTACGTGTCCCCTCCCCCCCCCCCTCTCCCCACCTGAATGCAGTACTGCAAATTGCAGCTGAAGCATTTTACGCTGTTTTAGTAGAGCCTGTTTCTGGCCTCTAGCGAGTACCAAAATAGCCTAACAGAGTAACAGAATTTCAAGTAAAATTTTGATGATTTTTCTTTTTTGTTCTTCAGGATGACAGGTGTCGTAAAACCTTAACTGTGCCTAAATCATGTTTTTTTTTCAGACATTTTCTTTCCAAATTAAATTAAACCGAGTACAGTCAGTTTGAATTATATAAATGGGCCCGTAGCTAGCCATTGACGATTGGGGAGTGGCTTAGTGTACGTTTTGGACCTTTAGGCTCTAATGACTGACGATGAACTGCTATGTGCGAGCATGGGGTCAGGAGAGGGGTCAGGGGAACGGAGGAAGAAAATATTTTTTAAATGGACTATCTAAAGGTGAAAAATAGTGAAATCTTTTGCTTACGTTTATCCCAAACGACTAGACCTAGAGGTGTTATTGCAAAAGTCTTCCACATACATTTTAAAGCAACATTCTCCGGCTTTCAAAAAATGGGAAAAAAATGGTGAAACCTTTTCTGAAGTTTTGTTCCAAAAAGAACTTGAGGTGTGTTGGAGAACAACTTCTACATTAATTTTGAAATGGACATGTCCAGTTTCATTTTTTTCTACCATGATGCAGGGTACCTTAGAGCATTTTTTGCCCTTATTTCGTGACCTTTTGGTCGCTTTTGTCTTTAATCTGAGATCCTATGGACACTTTTATCGTCAAATTTTGTACCTTCGAAATTTTTAAAAATTCCTAACAAGTTTGATTTGGAAAATGACTACAGCAAATCAAACAGCCAACTCAATTTTTTCAACTCAAGTTTTAATTTTGCCAAATGTATCCGATCCATTTCTGTTTTGACTAAAACCATGGCAGTAACGGGCTAGCAGACGAACTAGTAAATCAAATAGGTACCTTTGTATGAAATTTTGAGATTATTTAATATCGCGACGTCAGACAGCGAAAACTTGTCAGAAGACCCTACTAAATTTTGTTTTACGCAGATTTTGTTGACGTTTCTGCTTTACCCATGAAACTTTTTAAATCATGGTAGTGATGATGTATTTTGGTATATTAATGTATCAGTAACGTTTGTACCTCCCCTAAAATACTAGTTAGGAGTTGCTCCTCACTGAACCCCCTTCTGGGCACCAATACCAAACAGAAAAATGCCTATAGAAGTAAAATGGCCATCGCAATTTTTAGTTTTGCCAACCGTGTACGATTTTCGCGAAGTTAATTGTTATCACTACTTCAAACGGCCTCAAACACTTCAAACTCGGCGGGCCTACAGTTTAATGCATATTTTATTTTTATTTTCTACATTATCTATGATATTTTAAAGTAATTATGGTGATGGGAAAACAGAAGGCCAGAATAGCAAACAAAACGGCCAATTAAATTTTCAATTTTGCCAACTGCGCACATTTTCGGAGCATTTTGTCCGCGAGGTATCTGAGCTCTACTTACTTCTTAAAGTTATCAGTCGCCTGGATGTGAGGAGAGCTGCAGGAAAGCGACCAGAAACGATCAGGGGCAGCGTTTCAGTTACTCGCGTGCTAAACAGAAGTGTTTCGAAAACTAATGGGGAAAAAAACGCATCTTAACCAGTGTTCATGGAAACGGGAATTTGCAGTGAAAACTCATCCGAGTTTGCCAACTCGACAACTAGAATTTACCAACTGTATGACTTCTTGGATGGTTGGGGGGGGGGGGGGTGTCTTCTTGGGTGGTTGTGGGGGAGCTCTCCCCCATCCCCTTCCACCCCCTCCTCCCTCAAGTCGCTATTGCCCTGGGTGGGATATACGGCAGCTTTGCCTGAGACCCTTCTTACTCATTACCAAATGTGACTATACCCCATACCAAGTCACCCTAAGCCAAGTCCCCGAGCTACCCCATCCCAAGTCACCCTAAGACAAATCCCTGAGTAAACCTTTCTAACCAGATGAATAAAGCCCTCCTCCATTCACACCTCCTTCAGGGTGCCCCACAACAGTTCCCACCTAATGCTTTAGCAATGTCCAAAAAAAGCAATTCACACCCTCCTACCTTCCAAGCTACTTCAATAGCCTGAATAATGATGAGCACATTTTCCTCAAGCTTTCTCCCCTCCTAAACCCATTCTGAATATCTCACACAATCTCTCTGCTCTCAAGATCCTCACTCAAATGAGCTGTCAAAATCCTCATGAAGGTCCGGTGAACCACTCTTGTGATGACCACTGGTCTGAAATTACCCAAATCATTTTTACTCCTATGGATGATATAAACTCACCCTTTTCCACCCTTCTGGAACCATCCTTTCTCCAACCAAAACCTGTTTCATTTCCTCCAACAGCCTCTTCTTCCCTCTCTCTAATCCACATTTCCTCCCCTTCAGCCAGCCCACCATCCTTAGATGCGTCTTATGTACCATTCTGTCCCCCTCCTCTTCTTCTAGTTCGACCCCTAAATGATCAGGAAGAAACTGCTTTTCTCGCTGCCCTTCACAGAAGAAACCCTCCAGACCCAACCCGATTCAGTAACTCATAGTAATTACCAGCTGGGTCAGCAACTTTCTGTCTAACTGAAGATTCAACACCCGAATTGATGACCAGTTTTCGGACTGGCAAACTATTAATAGTGGAGTCCTGCAAGGTAATGTCTTGTCTCCTCTCCTGTTCAATATTTACATTGCTGATTTAACCAACGACCTTAGCAGTGATGGTTACTAATTTGCAGATAACATTCAGACCCTATCAATTTTGTACAAGGTCCATGTCAAGTTACAGCTGCAAAACGTCGTCAACAAGATTGTGGAGTACTGAAATAAATGGTATATTAGGATTAGTTCGGTACTGCATGGTGGCAAGCACGCCATTCATCATCCATACTCTACACCAAGTTGCCATCACGGAGAAAGAAACTGAAGAAGACCTGGGTATTCTTGTCAGTGGTGCTCTCTCTTGGACCACCCAGTGCAACGTGTTGGCCAAAAAAGCGAACCATGTAATCGGGCTATTTAGAACCTGCGGGATCTCCCTGCAAATTTACACATGAGTGCAAAATTTACATTCGCTCGCTTCTCAACTATAATAGTACTATCTGGAACAAAAACCTTGTAAAAGATAAACTGACCATCAAAAATGTGCAACGCCAAGCTACTCGAGGGTACAAGAACCATGACATATGAGCAAGGACTTGACTTGCTTATGCTTACCACACGAAAAAAAAAAAGAAAATGCTGGAACCTCATTGCATGTTTTAAAATCAGGAGATGATACTGTGATGTTAACATGAGTAACTCCTGGAATTTCTCTCCACCAATGGAAATTTTGCACCTGTATCCTCGAGTGTCAACACCCGAGGACACAGCTGCAAAATCTTTAAACTGAAAGCCAGAGTCAACAGTGTAAAGCACTTCTTTGCCCATTGAATGATGGACCCTTGGATCTTTTTCCCACAAAGTGTAGTCGATGGTGGTAAACAAGTTTCAAACACAGACTCAACAAATTTATGGTTTAAACTTTTTGTTTTTTTTTCTGTGATGGAACTATTAAGCGTATTGCTTCTTGCTCTCAAGTTATATATTAGCATACTAGTAACCTGGCCATTCTTGGCAGTTGGGAAGTTCGGTTTGTCTGGGAAAACGACTCCAAAAGTAGCGATTGTATATGAAAAGTCTGGAGATTCCCATCAATAAGAAAATTTTACAATTTCGACTCAGTGGACACACCAAAACTTAACTTACTTGTTTATTTTTCTTCGAGTATAACTGTACATATATCCAATTGTGGTATCTCTCGATTCAGATGCTTGCATTTACCAGTGCAAATGCAAATGTCTCGTAAGCTAGTATTTAGTAATTTTTCTTCGAGTATAACTGGACGTAAATTCAATTGCGTCATACTACAGTCAGATGCTTGCTTTCTGTTTCGTTTCATATCGTATTAACATTTATATTTTATATGAACCTTTGTCATTTTTCAGTGCAAATGCAAATATCCTGTAATGCCCTCTTCATCTTCAGAGAGGTAGGAAATAATATATTTATTTATAGCCCTGGGCGATTGGACATTTTATTTGTTCTCTCATTAATATGCAACAGTGGCTTTTGACTGCTGGCACGCAGAAACATCTGGGATAGGCGTAGCTAATCTCACGTATCGTTATTGTAATGATGATGATGATGATGATGATGATGATGATGATGCTGCCGGTCTCCCTTTTGTAGCAGGGTGCGCTGAAGACCGCAAACCTTCGGGTGAAAGTTCGCACAGATGACCTGGTGATCAGAGCCGAAAACTTATCTTCTCTCCCATCACCCGAATTGGACGACCAGATTCAGGGCATTGTTGCATGGTCCCGAAGATGGCAGCTCCCAATCTCGAATAAAAAATGTTCCACATTTTATGTGGGAACTGCAAATAAGTACCCCCAGTACTTCCTTGATCAGAAGACCTTACCCCATACCGAAGAGGTTAGGTACCTATGGTTCACTACGAATTTGAAACCAACCTTGTATTGCAGAAAGTTGCCACTGCCGCATTCCGCCACTCCATGATTGTAAATAGGTGTATTATATCTGGGTGTCTTGCCACCAAGATTTGGATGTTCAATTTGTTTGTGCGTCCTATCTGTGGAATATGCTACACCAGTATTGCCCCCCGATCTGGTTAAGGATATTGGAGAAAGTGCAGCGCCGTTATACAAAATATTTCCCTGGACTCCGGGAAATTGATTATCGCGAAAGACTTGTAAGATTGGGCCTGGAGTTGCTTGAACTGCAACGTATAAAAACCGACCTCATACTCACATACAAGATACTTCATAATTTAATTATTAAGGGAAATTGGAAATTAGCCAATAGTGAAAATCATACACTAGAAATAACGTAGTTCAGTAAGCCACCTTTATGCACTTACGTTTCGTCGGAGTGGCATGACCCGGATTCGAACCAGCTAGCCAGTTCGCCCCCAGATCACTTGCATAGCGCCTTAATCGCTATGGCCACATCCTCCACTGGCATAAAGATAACTCACTGAACCCGTTATTAAGGTCACAACCGTGACCAGGGCTCCACCCGACCGAAATTCACTCGGCCATACAATGGAGAGGGAAGACAAATCATACACTCATAAGGCTCAATAAAGGAGAAATTATATTTATTTATTTATTTTATTTTATTTCATAATTTAATTGGCATTGACCTTCCGTTCCTCCGTTTTTCGATCCTACTCAACACCAAATTTGCACACGCCGTAAAGCGTGAAGTTGGCCATACCTGCATCAAACCCTGAATACCGCCGGCATTTCTTCTCAGTTCACGTGGTTCCTATTTGGAACGTACTCAGTGTGAAGACCGTCTCTGCACTGTCGGTTTCGACTTTTCGTAGGTTGCTCGATGTAGAGCCGCTTCATGTTTTTCTGAAATGTCCTTTACTTCCAGTCACCTAATGGTTTTTTCTTCTCACCAGCACCCCCCCCCCCATCCATCTTCCCATTGGGAAGTGTTAGTGGTCTCAAGCCCTTCCGTTTCCTAAAAATATATTATTATATAATTTTAACGTGAGGTTGGCCGTTGATGGTGGTCCTCCCACCCTATTTAATCTGGCTTGTCTTTGATATTTCCTATTATTACTGTTTTTATTAAGTCATAATAAATCCCACTATCTGGGTGCATTATTAGTTTTTAGTATTCACCGTAGCGTATTTTGCAAAATTTTAGCGATGTTTATACTCAGGGTGGCGTTCAAAAGCTCATTATGAAATTCCCTGATTTTTCCAGGTTTTCCAGACCAATACTTAAACTTTTCCATGATTTTTTGGGGGGCGATGGAAGGTCAATATAGGACTAAAAGACTTTTTTTTCACATATCACGCAATCGCAATGACTACATCGCATTGCTTTACTAAATCAAACATCGCACTGCCCTAACCTGCATTGGTAGAGTATAGGAAAAGGCCTGAATCTGAAAAAAAAAACTAGAAACGCACTTAGGCACACATTACTTACGCCTAAGGAGTTTTAGCTTTATTAGAAATGGAACAAAAAGGACATGAAGTTTTAACTGAAATAAAGAGAAGGTTTTAGACGTAAAAAATGAAATACGAATTAGCTATTCTTTATAGGTAAAAGAGACTTTCCGGAAAATGTTTAAATTCCCTGACGTTCAGTATATATGTATCAAATTCCCTGATTTTTCCGTGAATTTCCAGACTTGATAAATTCTCTGAATTTTCCTGGTTTTCCAGGTAGAACGCCACCCTGATACTTTTTTATTTTGCGCAGATTCATTTTGGGCCTTTTAACACTTTTCACACTCTTCCCCTCTCCTACTCGTTTGGTGATGCCATCGGGGACCTTTAGGTCCCTGGCAGGTTTAACCTTGGCGGTAAGGCATTCCACTCACGCCCCAAATGGGGTCAATCAATCCCCTCCTACTACACCACCCCAGAAGATTACCTTTCCCCCTCCTCACTCCCCAGCCTCATCTCTCCATCCCAGAAGTCACTGAACAGACTATTCCCCCCTCCCCAATCCTCCCTTTCCCAGAAGTTTTCCAACAACCCACAATACTCCAACGCTCTACCAGCACATGCACCAACGTTTCCTCACCCCTCCACAGATAATGCACATCACATCATCAGCTTCTCCTACCCCCCTTCCAGACCAATTCCCTCGTATGAAGGACCCCCCCCTTAAACAACAGGGCACCCGCAACTTCCATATGGCAGCTCTCCCATCCAATCTTCCTCTTTTCCTTCCAATACCTAGTCGCAGAAGACTTACTCTCAAGCTCCTGTCTCCAACTCTCTCTCCACTTCCAACTCCTTAATCCCCTCCTCCAGTCCCTATCCCCCATCTCCCCTTCCCTCACCTTCACAAACTTCCCAGCCACGATCCTCGTCCTCACTCCTACCCAGTGGCAGACCTCCCCGTCACATAGTCATACACTTTACACGCCATCATCTCCTCCGAGAACCCTCTAACACTCTTATCGAACCCCACCTTTGCCATCGCCCCCCCCCCTAACCTCAAAACCTGAATACCCCATTTCCCCCTTTACTTTCCCCATGCCCCCGCCAGAAGCTCCAATGCAGAGAAACGGTTAGCTCCCAATGCCTACCTGCCCAACTCGTCCTGACACCTCTCCAGTTGCATCCAATCCTTCGTCTTACACACCAGCACTCCTGCCCCAAACATTACGCCAGAAATGCAACTTCCTTCCACAAAATCCTCACAACCTTGTACCTATTATAACCATAATGCCATCTTCTTAATTATACCCTTCACTTTACCAAGGATGCTTCCATATATATTTCATATGGTTAGGCAATGCTATGCTAAGAGCTTGGGGCAGGGACAGTTCCAGTCGCGAGTGGCGCTCCGATCACGATCGGTCGAGCTCGTCGGTGCATTAGCATTGAATTCAATGGGCATGATGTGATACGGTCTCGTTTCGAGACGTTGTTACGGCTACGTAAAGCAAATAAAATAATTTTAACAATGAAGAAAGATAATTTATGGTTCCTCTCATAAAGTAGTGAAGTGAGAAAATGTTTACTCGATTAGAAGTATTTTTAAAAACGATTTGAAAACAAGGTTCGCAACGCAATGCGTCATTCGCATTCTCGCCTACTGGTTGCTAGGCAACAACAAGTAACGCAGGCAAGCCATCCAAATTCAGCTGCCCAAAAGCCAAACAAACAAAATAATTGTGAAATATTGAATTAAACACGTTTAATTTTTTTAATTAGTATAAATAAAGCAAAAATAAGAAGAGTTTAGCCGCACGTGTCTAAAATTAACCACATAACTCCACGAAAAACTGTTCGACTACGCAAACTGTTAAATCGACAGTTGCCGTCTCGTGATTTCAGCAGTTCTATTACTTTCGACAATCAAATCATGGCGAGGCGAAAACTGGTCACAGTTAAATTAACACGTGTCCGCCTGAAGCGGGTGTAAATCTAGGATTAACAAAAAACATAGTTAATACATTGACAGTGTTTGTCAGATGCGTGCATGCATTCCAATGCTACCGGTGCAAAGTGAGGCTCCAAATCAACGTCTTTTTTGTCAACTCCCGATCATTTCGTGAGATATCTCGTATCCAGACGTTAAGCCTGTAGTGTTGCACGAATCTTCTTCAAAGGAATATGTTCTGTTGACAAACGTTTTGAATCCTAGCACGAAACAAGCAATCGGCGTAGCCTTTCCCTTATCACCGCAATACTAATTCGGCGTCGCCGCTAACTTTAACTTGCTGCTGGCGCCATCGTGTGAGCGGAACTGGCGGACCCCCCCGGCAATAGCATTGCAAACAGAGCATATTGCCAAACCATATGAAATATATATGGAAGCATCCTTGACTTTACCTACCTTCCCCCTCACTTTCCTGGACATACGCTCCAAATAACACGGCCTCACGTATAGTCTCACCCCTACGTAATGATACTCCGACAACCCTTTCACCTCAAGGCCTCCATCCAAATTCCCTCAAGCCCCCTCCCTTCATCCCACTCAACCTCTCCCACACCAAACAGAACGCCACATTCATCTCAGCACCCCATTTAGTGCACACACCCACAGTGCTTCCAGGCCTTCCTTCCTACCCTCTAAAACCCCAACATCATCCGCAAAAGTCACCACTGATGTACGCATCTCTTCCCAACCCTTGTTCCCCCACACAAAACCCCTCCCTAAGTACCCCTACCTTCTCTCTAATCCCCTCAAATAAACTGCAAAAAGCAGGGGAGACAACAGACAGCCCTGCCTCAAACCCCTCTTAAATCCTCCCACTCCAGCTACACACCAATCCAGGAAGCCGTATACCTCCCGCCCTTGGACAGCCTCTAAATCAAAGCATTAGCCCATTCCTTCACACCAAGCGTCCTGAACTCCTCCACAACAGCTCCCACCTCAATCCATCATAGGCTTTCGTCACATCTAAAAATACCACCCACAAACTTCTGTCCTCCTGCCTAGCATCCTCGATCGCTTGCGTCACGACAAAAAGGTTGTCCTTCAGCCGCCTCCCATTACGAAAGCCTAATGGACATTCTCAAGCACCCCTCTTCCGTAGAGCCTTCTCCCATCCCTAAGCCTAACCTACAAAATCCTCATAAAGCCCTTATGAACTACACTTGTAATGGTGACGGGCCTAAAGCTCTCAGTTTTCTCACGATCCCTCCCTTCCCACAGCGCGAACAGGCGCACAGAAGAGTTGGTAAATAATCAAACATTCTTCGTACATGAAAATAATTGAGCTCGGTGAAAAAATCTGGTTGTTGATGGTTGAATATGGAGGAATACATGCGAAACCTTCTCAGTGATTTTCAAATATCGGACCTGATTTAGGAATGTCAGGTCAGAGGTGGTCTTAGTTGAAAAGTTTTTGAAGAAATATGTAAAGATGCAGAACGACAAGGAATATCCCAGGTGGACCTAAAATTATTCGGTGTAGTGGATGATGGGCGTGAAGAAAACATGGTGGGAGTGCGACACGTAATTTGAAAAAATACGAAAAATTGCAAATTATTGGGATCTAGCTGACCGCGTAATAAAAAGTTACGTGTGACCCGTCACAGTCGCTCATCTCTATGCTCTTTCTTCAATCCCCAAGAAGGCTCCTTCAATTTATGAGCAACGATCCGGTATGTGCAGTATGGTTGCTACTATCAGGTACTGTCACTAAAACTTTGTCCTAGTGTATCTTTCCTAACGCCATGCTATTGTATTTGAATTATTCACAACTCAGAAGGTTCGGCTTACCTTTTAAATTAATAATTCATTTTTGCTATGATTTGAAAGCCGCTTGAGATAGATGTTGCAGGCTTTCTTCCACCTAGGACGATATATGGTAAACTTCGTCCACTAGCTTCTATCTCAGAAGGGCTTGTAGGTATCAAGACCCGCTGAGACAGTTGCTGCGCTCCACTACGTAGTGGAGCGCAGTTACTATCTCAGCGGACCTTGGTAGGTATCAGTATCGTTTAATTTTCCCTCAACAGGTAGCGTAGCTGAAAGTGCAGCAAATTGTTTGGGAGCATGGCAGCCGGCGTGGAACTGTAAAAATGTGTAACTGTTCGATGAAAAACCATAAAAATCCAGTGTATACTAAAATACCAACGGAGAGCTGTGTAGTGATTACCGTGAAATGCTTTTTGCAGATACTGTCATCGTTACGTTAAGATCCTTTACCGAAGATCATGGAATTCGTGCTGGGAGGCGTAGCAACATGCGGAGCTTGTTTATTCACGAACCCGTTGGAAGTTGTGAAAACTCGGATGCAGCTCCAAGGAGAGTTGCAGGCCAAGGGATTGTACACCGTCCACTACAAAAATGTATTTCATGCCTTTTACACGATTGCCCGCAACGACGGATTGAGAGCTTTACAAAGTGGTCTTGTCCCCGCCATTTGGTACCAACTGGGTATGAATGGCGTGCGCCTTGGAGTTTATCAGACGCTTATTAATTTGGGATTCACGAAGAAAAAAGGGAAAAAAGACGGTGAAAGTTCACCAATTCGAAGTGTGGTGGCTGGTGCGTTTGCTGGCTGCATGGGAGCTTGCGTTGGGAGCCCAATGTATATGGTACGCATGATAAATAGGTATTGTTTTCATGTTGGTATCCGTAAAATTGGACAGTGGAATTGTAGGCCCGACTGCTATCGTCGGGACTACATGAGGACAGTATTTCCGAGCCTGGTGCCAGGGATTTTTATTTTCGGCCAAGGGGATCTGGGGGAGTGCCATCAGCTCCCCAAGGACCCAACATAACTAATGTGTTTCTAGACGTATTTGATTGGCTGTGCAGAGGTTTACAATACAATTTTGATGTAAAAGTCCCAAGTCGCGATTCCCTGGGCCCAGTACGGATTCCCCTGCCCCGCTGCTGCTGGCCATGACCCCAAATTCCTATGGAAAAAAAAATAAACGTGCCAAGGGTGTTTTTTGGTGATTTTCTGATTAAGAGGGATTATTTTTGATTTGGCGTCGATGGATTTAGTAAGCATTTACTTTGTTAAATACTGGTAAACGGCGATGGCAGTGGTGAAATATCCATGTGATGAAAGATTCTCTTAAAAGTCTGTAATAACACTTTCTCCACCAGAACGACTAGTAAAAAGAGTCACTTAAAAATTTTCGAAGACGGGCCTGTCTTAATCAGAACCACTAACAAAATTTAAAGAAAGTCTGGTACTGCAAGTTATTTGTTGTCTTGTGTACGAAATTTTATCCAAACTAAGCGCATCGCAACCACTGATCTCTACGTGATGAACAAGGCTTTCTGGTCTAACTCCCTTTGTGAATCGAACTTCGCTGTCAGTTCAGGAAGCATAAGGCTGTTTGGTTGGACCCTTTTTATTCATGAGGGGAATTTGAAACGATTAATTGCCGACGACTCAAAAAAAGCTCTGAAATGAGCACCTTGCTGGGTATTAGAGTGGAGCAGAATCTTGGTTTGGTTCCTTACCATCTTGTGTTGGAACTTTTTATTGTGTTGTGCTGTGCCATTCAGTCACTCCCCAGTTCTGGTAGCGGAACATGTGGTGGGGAGGGGGGCGGGGCATAGCACAACACAGTACAAAGTTCCAACACAAGATCGCAAGGACCCAAACCAACGAGATTCTACTCCGTTGTAATACCCAGCAAGGTACTCATTTGCGAGCTCTTGAGTCGGTTGGCAATTAATCATTTCAGACAAAAACACAGATTCCCCTCACGAATATTACTGGTCCGACCTACAAGCAAATAAACAGCTTTATTTTTCCTGAACTGACAGCGAAGTTCGATTCACGAAGGAAGCTCGACCAGAAGGCTTGTGCATCACATAGAGATCAGTGGTTGCGACGCGATTGTGTTTGGATTCATTTCTGACACACTACCACGTGTAGTGTACCAAACTTTCTCTTAATTTTGTGTCGTACTTCTGATAAGGCTAAACAAAAAAAAATTGTTTAGTTTGTGTTACGCAGGGTCGGTCGGATGGAAAATTATTATTCTTTTTACACTTTTTTTTGTTACTAAATCAGAAAGTCTTTACTTCAAAAATTGTAATTTAATATATACAATAAAGATACCTTCATGTTCATGGAGCAATATTTTTCCTTTTTCTAATATTTTTGAAGCATTGAAACATTTTCGTTTCGTAGGATCTCGGTAGCGTCAAAATAGGGAGGGGATTTTTTTCCTTGGACGGAAAAATGTTTAGGGTCGGTCGGGTAACGCAAACCAAACCATTTTTTTTGTTTGGCCTGAAGAAAATAGGTTTGTCTTCGAAAATTTGACTGCTTCGTTCTGGTGGTGGAGCGTTATTACAGATTTTTCGTGAAGATAATCTTTCATCCTTTACTTTTTAAACATAAGAGTAAGGGGTTTCGCAATACTCATGTACTTGGCATTAAATTTGCAGAGATTTACATAATAAGATTTTCATAGATTTACAAGAAAACGTGTGTTGAAATTTTCCGGACCCTGTTCGATTCCCTGTCGCTGACCATGGCTTCTTTTATTCCTGTATATAGATTAACATATGCACCAAAAAAAAAAAAAAGGAACAGCTTCAAGGGTTCTATTGGGTGATCTTCTGATTATAGTACAGAACACTGTATGTATCCTAGGAACAAAATTACTTGATTTGGCATTAATAGTTTTACTAGGTGTTTATTCTTTAAACATTTAGCCTGGTCTCAGCGTGAGTAACTTCCCAGTGTGCCGGTATTTGGTACTACCGCTATCA
>JAHWFP010243746.1:47775-57975 GCA_023313725.1 Lithobius niger
CTGCGTTTGCCCTAAAAAAATAGCATTTGGCTGCTGTAATCTGAAGAATGGTTTTTCCAGCCATTGAAGCTGTAGTGTCTTTGTCCATTTTGTGAGGTGAATGAAAAATCTTCTCACTTCGCAGTACAGTACTCATATTATTCCGATGTATTTGCTGCTAGGCCTTAGGATTTGTGCGAGCTCAACAGCTGTGTCCACTGTATTCCAACAGTTGCACATACCGATGAGCAGCAGTTGCAGTCTGCTTTAAACTGTATAATATTTTGAGCAACAGCTGTTACATTTTAATGGATTGACAAGAAACAAGAAAAAGTAAATAAAACCAGTAACAGCCAAAATTACTTTTCTAGCTTGGGGTTTAGCCTAAGGAAAATTTTTCGAGCAATCATTCGACATGACGTTTGCATTGTTATTTTTTTTGTGATATCGCAAAATTGGTAAAAGTACTGTTCCCTCCCCTTGTTTGTTATAGTGAACTTTGCTCAAGCCATACACTTTTTTTTTAAGTGTCAATGACTGAAATATACTGAACTGAAGCCTTATAAAGCCTAATAGCCAGCCTAGTCGTCTTAACTATATCACTGTCACTAGATGGCGCCACGGTGGAATACAAAGAATCTACCGTGGCACCTTCTAGTGACAGTTATATCTTGCAACCTGGTGCACGAGGATGTATCAAATTTTCACTCGGTAATAAAGATACACGTGGCTTGTTTGTGTCATTAAAAGAACTTTGTACAGTATTGGACAATGAAATTTAGACAGAGTGTTGGCTTCTCTGCTAAACTCCTTTATGGATTACTTCCTTCAGGGCGTGAAAGTTCGATTGTTTTAAGATATTGCTTTAAGAAAAGATGAAGGCGCATATGTGATGTTGAAGGTTGGGTGAATGATAAACTGTTACGACGAATAAGTACGACATTAAGTCCGTTTTAGTTGTTAGACATCTTGGACAACAAGTCCACATCTCTCACGCGGGTAGAGACAGTCTGAGGAAGCGATGACTTGTAGACTGAGCTTTAATAATTTAGTCTGGATAAGGCAAGGCTTGGTGCGGTTTAAACATTGGCATAATGCACTTTGTCGTTCGTGGGTGTGAGAAAATAGTGATGGGTTTTGTAATGATGTTATTTTGGTAACGAATATTGACCGACAAAATGCAAGCTCTAAATGAGATTTCCGGAAAACGTTGGGCTTAGTTTTCCTTTTTCCTTTAACTATTGACTGAACCAGCGGCGGAATCATGGGGGGGGGGGGTTTGTTTGCCCCCAAACAAACCAAATATATATATATAAGAAAAAGGGATAGGCGAAGGGTTAGTTGAAATCAAATTTGCTATGCGCAAGGCAAAGAAGTTAACATTAGAAGCTACAGAAAAAAAAGGCCGACAAAAAAAAAGTCTAAAGATAAAGAAGCGACGAAAAGAAAAGGCCACGGAAAAAAACTGATGGAAACTTTTACTGTTTAATGTTTTGTTTTCTAAGTTTTTTTTTTTGGGGGGGGGGGGGTGTGAATTGAGGCTTAATGGCGCGGCGACAACTAGGTCATTAGTGCTAACCTCAGCCGCAGTGCAGTAGTCCGGATTGCCACTGCACCACGCATTACAAATATTAAATAAACCTAGGTAGGAAATTTCACTAGGAAATTTCACTATTTTTTTTTTCCATTTGCTGTTTGTGTATTCCTTTTTCCCTGGGCTTTGTTTCGCTGCAATCTTTTCACTTAAGTTTTTTTCCATTCACTGTTTATTCCCCTCCTCATTCTTCCCCCCCCCCCCCTAGTTTTGTCTTTCCACTGCTTTTTGATTCCTAACTTCAACGTTTTTTGAATGCATTTCTTCAAAATAAAACCGTAAAATCGACTTTTAAAACAAAATCAATTTTAAAACTATTGGTTTATTTATAGCTCTATTTATAACTATATGGGGAATACTTTTTTTAAGTCAATTATTTAAGACTTTATAAATAGGTTTTGTCACTCATAACAATAGTTTTTTCCTGAGACTATGAACAAGTCACCACATTTTCTTGGCCTGTCCAGATTCCATAAATAGATATTTACAGTTTGTGATTGGCCGACTTCATTCTGTGGTCAACAAATTTTATTTTTTCACTTGCAATAGGAGATACAGTATTGCAGTTATTTTGCGGTTATTATTATTCGTTTATTGAATTTTACAACTTCGTAATATTTAAGCATTTCCCATAACCAGGCATGATTAATCGATGTAGACTTGTAGCTACCCGTTCTGAACAGTCTAAATTTCATTTTCCTATACTGTACATTCCTTCACTTCTTACAAGCAAGCACTAGTTTGGTGGTAATCCGCATTTAAGACACTGTAGTTAATATAATTTTAGGTTTTAATATTTTTTTAAATTCTCGCCCAAGATAATTACAGTATAACACCTTAAAAACTTTTTGTAGGTTAATGAAAATTATTCCATATGAAAAGTGAAATAAAGGGTTTAACACCATTCATGTCCTTCAAAAAGACGGCGAGCAGATGCACAAGTAGTAAAAAATAAAAGCTTAGAAAAAAACCATAGCTTAAAACTCGTTCAGTCAAAACAACTCAGGAATTTATAGCCTCTTGCTGTCTATCTTTTGTTGTGGATTTTATCATGCATTGCTAAGTGGCAGCTTTCCAATTTTAAAGAGTTCTGTGAAGAATTGGGTAAAGTGGATAGGGGGTTGTAGTTCTTATTTTGGAGCTCTCGGGCTGCTCACGGTATCGTAAGATTCTGAACTTAACACACCTAAATTTGAAAAGATATTAAGTAATTGCCGAAAATCCGAAGGGTTGTGTGTTTGTCATTATGGTGTTGGTGTTTTTTTGACTGCATTGTTGGATTAGGGTTGTAAACGTTATCAATTTTTAACTGTGTGTTCCTTTGCTAATCTTTTAGCGCTCTCCGTTAAACGGAAATAGGAACTAGTCTCAAAATTAAAACGTCATATTTTTCCCCCACAGTTTATGCAGGTAATAGAAATTGTCTGATTAATTGTTACAGGTACTTTCCTCCCTGTTGGCTTTCCTGTATAGCTCAATTTTGCACCATTACGTTGCAAAGGCATTAATTTTTCTATTTTTTCCTTCGGTAGTAACAGCTGTGCTACTTTCAGTTTAACGTATGTAAATGTTCGAAAAGCTATTTGCAACTGGATGCGTGAATTAAGGTATGTCCTTTTAATCGGTTTCACTTTAGCGTACAGAAAACAACAAGAGAATGTTTCTGTAACTTGCACTAGGCTACAGTGGTAAGTCAGAAGCATCTACAGTGGTACAGGAATTTCTTAAGTAGTAATTTGCCAGGGTTAGCGGTGTGCCACGTCGTCAAGGCTAGTTTTAGGTCCTTTGTTTTTAAACAATAGGTATTGAAAATGGAAATAATGTCAAAGTAATAACTTAAAAAACAAACAGACAATCCGTAGTTTGTAAGTTACCCTAGCCAACAATAGGGATAGACCGATATTAATATCGGTATCGGTATTTACAGATATTATCGGTATTTTTTGTGTATCGGTATCGGATCTGTATCGGTGTTTATTTACCGATATTTTAGCCGATACGACCAACTTCCGTGCATGCTGGCTACTCCACCTAGCTTGTGAGAAACCTTTCCTGCATAGCATCACTTGTATCCCATGACGTCATCTGCACAGCAGCTTAGTGAATTCAACGTGTGTGCAGTGCCAGAATCAGGGCAGGGCTTCTTGGGATTAGGCCTATCTGCAGTGTACTCTGGGTTTTTTTTTTTTTTTTTACAGTCGAAGGTACACTTGCGGATCTGCCACCACTGAGAAAAAAAAATTAGAAATTTAATTTTCTTGCACATCAGTTTCATAATGATGAAGTATGCGTTTGACTCTCTGACCCATTGACTTTTTTTTAAAATCGGTATCGGTATATCTGTATCGGTGTATCGGATCTGTATCGGATCGGCGTGTGATGGGAAAATCGGTATCGGATCGGATCGGTATTTTTCTGTATCGGTCGATCCCTAGCCAACAACCAACTAGAGTGATGCTTTTGTAAATACCTGCAACATTTTATCTTCGAGTTTAGGTACAGGCGTGGTATTGTGGCGCCTTCTGGTGTTAGCTAGCACAGCATACAAAAATACACCGATTATCTATAAACACTCCTGTGTTTTTAACATGCTCATGGTTGCAAATAGGCCTATTCCTCACCATTAGCGGACTATTAAATGCTTTACATCATTTCTTTTGATTTGAAGAACCGAAGGTTCGGATGTTTTACTTTGGTTGATACTCGTAATCACAAAAACGTACTGCAATTCAGAGGTCCACAAGGTCCAAAACGCAAAACCAAAATTGTTGAAGCTTGAACAATTTTGGTTGTGCGTTTTGGACTGTGATCTCTGATTTACAGTAAGTTTTTGTGATTACTTCTTGTTCCCAAACATTTGGGAATTAATGAAAATAACTCTTTTATATGAGCCGCACCCAGAATAAAGTCCTTACCAAAAAAAAAGTGCACCAAGCCAAATATTTTCTGCACAATTCATGACCTGTACAGATATGAAACTGTTGGTATTAATTAATCAACAGACAAGCATCTAATCCTGTGACTAAAGATTAGTCCTGTTAAACTAGCAGTGAGTAGAAATTTTTCTTATCCATTTGGAGGCCATGTTTGTTTAAAAATGTTATGTTCTTGTAGAAATAACTTCAAAACGGTTGTAGCTAATGGCTTGTGGTTTTCACCATTGGAAAGCTGGAGAAAATACGGTTAAAATGGTGTATTTGAATGTCAAAATCTGTCAATATTGGGCGAAATTATCGCCATGTCCGCATATAAGCCGCAGGGGGGGGGGGGGGTCGAAAAAACATAGAATGTCAACTCAGCATTAATCGAAAATCGAACAACACTACCCATAATTTATGTGTAACAATGATGTACATTGGTGTCCACTTATAGTTAATGGGTGATATAGCTGCTGGGTGCGTTACACATAATGTCCTTAGTGGCACTATCACTGATTGCAAGTAGGCAGAACCTGGCAACGTCTAGTACTACGTAACGCTTGTTCAAGCGAAGGAATGCACAACGCTATTTCTTTTAACGAAATAACAAGCCACAGGCCTCCATAATTATTGAGTGAAAACTTGGTACGTCCTCGTACACCTGGGAGCAATCTGTAAAGGTTAAAAAGACGACTCCCACTAGATGGTGCCACGGTAGACTTGTACAATTTTCTGTAGGTGACAATGCGTTTTTAAGATGAAAAGTTTCTACCTATTATGTTGAACTGTAACCGCCTAATTTTACTAGGCCCTATAACATGGAAAAAAGGCATAATATGGATGAATAGCAAAGTTTAAAAGAAAAATTTGAAGTAGTCAACTTATTAGCGTGTGGGTGCGTGGATTGACCAACTATATCCACCTAGTGCATTTGGGGCAAGCATGCAGCTAACTGTTGTTTTACCCCACGTGAAGCTGTTTGGTGCAAAAAGAAACCTCTACTCAGAACAGCGTTAATGGTCCTGCTTGGCTGCTCCTCATCTCTTTACACCCGAATCCATGGAATCTGTCATAAAACACTGTGTACCTTGTGGAACTTGGATAAAAACTGAGTGGCATTAAATTTGTGATGACCGTACGAGATGAGTATGATCTTATGACCGATTTTGACTTATGACTGCAACTATTCAAGAATTAACGTGTTTCGCTCTACCCCTTATTAGTGGGGTAAAAGGAAACACACGGTTATTTACTTTTCAAAGTGTGATGTAATGGATCTTATTACAAGACAAAATGCCGTAAGGCACACTACTTTGAAAAATGGATGACGTAGCAAGCAAGGGAATTTGCTCAACTTTCAAAGTTCAGAATTATTCGCTCGCACTGTGTTCTGAACTTAATTCTTACCTGCAATGATTTTTCAAGAACATTGCCGGAGAACCAACTTAGTTTAAAGGAAGCAAACAGTCTGCATGTGTACTTGGCATTTCGTACTTAATACTTTCTTTGTATTTTTAGATTAAAACGCACTTACAAGCTCAAGCAGTGAAGTCTATTGCTGTTGGCTATCAGCACGATCATGGTGGCATGATCTCAGCATTGACAAAAATTTACGGCCAGCACGGGATTGTTGGCTTGTGGCGAGGAGTGACTGCGGCCATTTCCAGAGTAACAGTTGGCTCTGCCTGTCAGCTTTCGACATTTTCATTAAGCAAGGAATTTATCAATAATTTACAGGTAAAGTGAAGTGTTCATTTGTAATGATGGGTAGTTTGATTGACAGAAAATGGATGATGAATGGGGGTCGTGGTAATGGGGCTGTCGTAAACCCCTTCCAATGTCGATCGCTTCTCGTCATTTGGCGAGTAAAAAATCATTGGTTGCTCTACTTAGCCCTACTTGCCAAAAAAGCAGTTAGCATTCTAGAATGATGATAGCTATATCTTGGCAACCGTACAAGCTGAATACGAACTAGTTATGGTGTTAAGCTCAGATTCACGAGTGCTATACAATAACCTTTTTTGCAATAATACTGAGGTTAAAGATTGTACAATTTCAATGGATGAATTGGAAAGCCATGTGTCATAGAAGATGTGTTCGGTATGTGACGAATAGATATTGCGAAATGGTGAGTACTTTTTAAGGTTTATGGTGGCAAAGTGGTTACTGCTGCTGAACTGGGATTTGAGAGGATTGACTGCCTTCTTTACACATAGAATGTTAGTTGATTTAATTTTTGGTTGCCATGCTAGCCATTTGTGCACTTGTAAATGGTGTCAATTTTACACAATGTGGGTTTCAGAACTCAAACGTATAGGGTACACATAAAAGTACCATAACTATGATTTTTCATCACTGGATGTGCTCACTCCAGAAGTGGAGAACCGGCTTTACAAGTGATGGAGGATGCGCTCGGCCACCTATTAAAAAAAACAACGATCCAACATGACATAATGACATGAATTTTCTGTTATTGCCTGGTAAAGACAGTAGTCTGAGCCCGTAAATCTTCAAGTAACTGACTTGAAAATATCCAGAAGATATTGGTAAAGATATCTACATGGGTGAAACGAATACGGTTTAAGCAAGCGAAAGAGCAGAAACGTCTGCTTGTCTGGGGCTCCATTCAACTGAATGGTTGACACCCAGGCCTAGGACAATTTGTACCAATTGATCATTTAATATCAATTAGCTCTCACCCACAAAGATCTCTAGACAGACTGTTTCGCCCTTGTTTGGGCTCATCTCCACCACAAAGTATCTACTTACGAGCCCAAACAAGGGCAAAACTGTCTGTCAAGAGATCTTTGCGGGTGAGAGCTAATTGATATTATGTGAAGATATCTTTTTTTTGTTTTTGAAATTCTGCATGAACTGTGCGAACGAAGATGATTCCCAATTTTCAAAGTAAACGACATGACGTTCCTAAATTTCTCTAATTATTTTTTTTGTATCTTCTTCCATCCCGGTTCCCCCCTCTCTTGGGGTGCTTCCTGTCTGGGATTGTCTAGCGCCACTACTGAGTGGGGAGAGGATTTTCAGAGCCAAGAATGTTCATTTCATTTTACGTAAAATGCTCCCTCCACAAATTATCAGAATTAAGCTCAATTTATTTTGGGTAAGCAAAAAGATGATCACAAAATGACACCCTCATTTACGGACGTTGTTAGATGTAGATGTAGCTCGTGTCACTTCTGCTGTGCAACAACCTGCTTTTTTTTTTCCTTATGGTTAGTAAAAGGCTTACAGATAGATATGTTGGGTACAGTAAATGAAGTGACAGAAGCTGCTGTTGCGATGGCTACGGCGAGTACGTTTTCGATTGGGCCTGTCTGGCCAGGTTGACAAGTCGACTGACATGAGCGTGGCTAGCTCAGCATTTGAACCAAATGGACTGGGTGGATAAACAGTCGGCCAGCAACTTGAACAAACTACAACATGTATGCAGCAGGTTAGCGTGGATGACATGGAAAGATCCCAGTCAACATTTCTGCATGGAGCTTTCCCAATGTAAGGCAGCGAAACGTTGTGACGGCTGTCAGAATAAAAGGAAGGCCATTGTTGGTAACAAGTCCCAAATGGATTAAAATATGCTAACGCAAACAAGTTCTACAAGAGAAGTTGCGAAGCGGCCAAGAGAGAGAGTGTAATTCACCAAGATAAAAAATTTAAAACAAAATGAGTAAATTTAAAGTAATTGGTTCAAAGATTGGAACGTATGTTAGACTGAAATAGTTGCACGTCGCTATGTAGCAATGTTTTATCATTTGTCGCGACCAAAGATAACTTTAACTTTTCTAATCTTGTGTACTGCTTGTTATTGGATTGGCACGGCAGTGGGATTGAAAAATGGCTGTGGTTTCATGATTATGGGCTTAGTAAACTAAGTCGGTGCATCACTATTAAGATTACGGCTTATGATATGGCACTCCAGAAATTTTTTTAAAGAGATTACGTAGCCTATTTAAACACCTTACAGAAACTGGGAGCAACGACTATGATTTTTATTACCCCCTCATTACTGCCATCCCTTCTTGTAAAAGTGTGAAATTAAAGTTAAACTAGGGCCGTCGTCACTTCCACTGTCGAAATAAAGTAATGGGTTAGATGTAAATTGGAAAATATGCCAGGTCGAAAAATAATTCTTTTAATACTTTGTGTAAAGCCTGCACTGATAAATCCATTTCTAGTTGCCGGGAAAGGAAAAATACACTACCTGTAAATTTCTTGCATTCAGTTCGTGGATGCCTGTTACCCTGGAGGAAATAAAAACGTAGATACGCCCAGTTCGTTCGTACACCCATGCGCATGCGTAGCGCAGGCCTCATAAAAATGGCGCTTGGACAAGCTGGCTGTCATCTCTTGTCCTCCACGCAACCGTCACAGTCGCTTCGCTCATGTTACCCGCATCTTTCTTTTCGTTCGTCATTCGTCGTTCTTCGTTCGCCGATATGAAGCTCATCGCATCGTTTGCCGTTCTTCCCGACGTCTGGGCATCACTATTGTCATCTAGCCTGTCCCAGCCGTTCGTCACCGCATACTTCCTGCTGTCATTGTTGAACCGTTCTGGCTACCCTTCATTGACTGGCCTTCTCACTAGTTCCCCGTTGCAAGTCTGCCAGACGCCCATCTCTCCTTTCCAAGCTCTGTGTGGCCCGTTCGTCGTTCGCTATCCTGTTCGTCGTTCGCCAGCCCGTCCGTCATTCATGTCCATTTGCGTTCGTTCACCCGTTCGTTGTTCGCAGGCCGTTCGTCGTTCGCGGACCTGGCCGTCCTTCACAAGCCCATTGTCGTTTGCACGCCCGTTGTCGTTCACCAGCCCGTCCGTCATTCCAGCCCATTTGCGTTCGTGCTCCCGTTCGTCGTTCACAGACCTGGTCGTCCTTCACAAGCCCATTGCCGTTCGCACGCCCGTTCGTCGTTCACAAGCCGTCGTCATGCTCAAGCCTTTTGCCACCCGCACGCCCTTTCTTCGCTTGTAACACCGTTCTTCATTTGTCGGTGCTCACAAGTCCGCCCGTCATTGCAAACTCGGTCGTCGTTCGCAGCCTGTTCCCTGTTCCCAAGCCGTTCGACATCTGCTGGTCCGTTCATCATTTCCAAACTCACTCATCGTTCGCACGCCCGTTCGCGTTCTCAAGTCATTCGTCCTCTCACCCATCATTAATCCATTGTCTGCAACACTCCAATTCGAGGAACCCACCTTGGACCCGCAACACCGAAGTCGACTTTAACTCGGCCCCCACATTTGGACGTCAATCTCCGCATCGAGTGAACATTGCTCAACCGCCACCACCCTCACTCTGGTTCGCTTCAAGCTGACGATGACCCGACAGCCATCCCCTATTTTAATCTCTCAAGCAGTTGAGGCCGTCTTTCCCGTCGACAATCTTTACAATCCGACCACTTCCACCCCCAAGCATCGTCCACGTTTCAAGTCCATGCTCGTCCCCTCTCTTGGCCGCCGTTCGTCAGCGTTTTCAACACCCGCAACTTTACCACTCCATACCGTTCCTCGTTTGTCGTTCGCGTTCGCCGCCACCTTCAAGAAGATTCTCGTTCGTTTGCGCTCGTTCGTGCGGTCGGCCACCGATCATCCCCCACATTGAATTGGTTGGTTGTTCGATTGTCTCTTCGTTCTCTGGACCTCCCTTCCCGACTCATGACACCTCCACATCGCAGGTCTTCTTCTCTCAATCCGTTCATCGT
>JAHWFP010243746.1:62975-89209 GCA_023313725.1 Lithobius niger
TTCTTTGTCACCTGAAGAAGACAGCAGGAGATATATTTTTTTTTTATAATTTTTTCAAAGCTGTCGAAAATTTGTGAAAATTGTAAACTGGTTTTCGCTGTTTTGAGAGGTCCGTAAATGATGTCGTCTGCTTTGAAATTGTCCAGCAGTTTTGGTTCAGAAAGGTTAGACTGATGCGAACGTCTTCGGTTTATTTACACGCATTGCTGAACTAAGACAGCATCGAAACACAAAAACAGTTGTATCTGTGATGATTGTTTTAGCCGATTAAATAATGTGAAGAAGTACATTACAAAACACATAGCATCACTGTTCGCTTAAAAAATTAGCAACTAATAATGTCAGTAAATCTTGGGCATTTTTTACCACGAACTACCGAATGCTAGCCTTTGTGAATCGTTGAAGGATCCTTGTAGTTATTGTCCGACTATTGTATCTGATAATTAGTGCTCCACTGTATTGTGTAGATTTTTTATGGCTTTTTTCTTTACTTCTGCTTTCTTTATTTGAGTCTTTTTGTATCTTCTTTTCCTTCTTTCTTGTTACCTCTTAGTTTTTGGGTTTCTGTTTACTTCTTTCATTTTTCTCTTTCGTAGTTTGCTTTTGTTGTTCTCAAACTACAGTACTGTACTTCTGAATTTTTATTTCGTGGGTGCTTGTTTCCTTTCCCTGTTGTGCTTTGTAGTTCTCCTTCTCAGTTTGCATTCTTTGTGCTTCTGCTTCTAGATCCTAGTAGTTGCTTTTTCCGTAGTGCTTAACTTTGCTTACTGTAGTATTCTAAGACTAGTTTGGCCAAATGTGCAGACGGTGAAAAGCTTTGTTGATTGCACCTGGTTAATTTCTGTTAAAATAATGCTGCAATATTGCCATTTCGTTGTTTTGTAGACGTGGTAATGCTCTGAATTAGCATATTATGGGGATTGTATGGATCCTTTAACCCTTTGAGAACTGCATCGGAAAAATCAGCAGAAAATGTGTGGTTTCGTACTTTGAAATCCTTGATTCATCATACCACAGAAACGTTCAAACGACCACCACCAGTGTCAAAGCAACGAAATGTAAATAAGGACTGTACCACTGAAGAGGACCAGCAACGTTTTATATTAACTTTTATGCTTATTGAAAATTGGTGGAAACAATGTTTCCCTCTCCACTTTTTGAAACAGCATTAAACATTTCTGTGCTACGATACATTTGGACTTGATTTTTTCTGGCACCTGCCGTAAACGATTAAGTATATCAGCTCACGCTATCGCCAGTGCTGTTTCAACAAATTTACAAGACGAAGGTCGAGGAAATGATGCTTCATCATAACCGACTGACTGTTGCCCCAATTAAGTGCTGCTTGTAATGCTAACCGAGACCACAGCTCTTTCCAATTGGCGGGTGACTATAAATTATCTCAAGTTAGAGCTATATTGCCATGTTTTGTCGGCCAGTTTTTCTGTAAAATACTATAGTTGGCTCTTTGTGGTACTCTATTTTCATATAATGTGTCACGTATCACTTTTTGGTTTCTATTATATAGTTTTCGTAGCTCTGCTTACTGACTTTCACTAAATGATTGTTTTGTGGATGTCGGGACTGTGTCGGGACTGTGCAGTTAACCTGATTTTCTTTGAAGTTGAGATTTCGTGCTGCAGAGTATTCATAACCAGGTCTTTATTGTTATTGGCAGCTGCACAATCTTAATTACTTTTTTCTTTTTATTTTGTAGATATTTGCTCCAAATAGTGTGTTGGCTGCTCTTTGTGCCAGCACACTCAGTGGGGTTGTGGTCGTATTTTTCATGACCCCATTTGATGTGGTGTCTACTCGCCTCTACAATCAGGGCCTGGACAAAACTGGAAAGGGATTGTACTACTCCGGGTTTTTCGACTGTTGTAGTAAGACTTTCTTCAGGGAAGGAATACTAGGCTTTTACAAAGGATGGGGGGCATCTCTTTTTCGCCTGGGACCACACACGGTTCTCAGTTTAGTATTTTGGGATGAACTCAGGAAAGTGTATGTGGCTCTGCAAAAACCTCTTGCCGAGGAACATTATCCAATCGTGTAGAAGTTATATTTGTTTTAGATTGAATTAATTTAGGATGTCTTAGCTGTAGAGAACCTTGGCTTTACATTTTAACACAGCAAGTAATCCAAACAAAATCGAATTGTTTTGCAATTGTGGTAATTGCACTGCATCGTAATTGTTAATTAGTGTTTTATGACAAAATAATGCACGAGCATCTTTTAGTGGCATCAGTTGAAATGGCATCAGAAATGAAGTGGCTTCATTGGCTGTGATAAATGTTTATGCAGAAACAATGTGTATGATCAAGCATCTCTCAGCAGCGTCAATTGCGGTATTCAGTAGGAGAAGACGCGAATTTCACCAAGGTCATAAAAGATTGCCCCAGTAAGAAAATTTGTGACAAGTTATCGTGATATTTGTGATTCATTGTAATATTTCAAACACCTTACAGTTTCCTCGGTGTTTTGGATACTAGATAATTCAAAACTTGGTAAGTCTTAAACCAATACAAAGATTTTAAAAACAAAACACTAAAGTCGTTAAAGATGGCTCAGTCGAAAAGATGTTTGACTTGTTGTGGAATGGATGGTCCTCAACTTCACACTGCCATTACTGTACTTAATGTCGCCCCGTTGAATTCTTTAAATTTGCTGAGTTAACAATTATTTATACTATCATGTAGTAATTAATGTTGTTCATGCCAGATCCATGAAGATAGTTAATGCAATCATAAGCCCAATTATAAGCTGAATTTTTTAAAGCATCGGGCTTTAAAAATAATTAAATTTTAAAAGAATTTTTTTTATTAAAAATGGCAATACTTTAGAAATGTAGTTAGCTTGCCTACTTCTATACCGACAACAACATAAGCCAAGGGTGCTAATTTTTTATTAACCTTCACAGATTTACCTCCACATTCCAGACTTATTCTCTTAAAAACGTGAACAAGAAAATCTTAATGTTAATAGTATCATGATAAAAATTAACAATTTTGCAATATTGTCCATCCGTAGGTGACATGAACAGAGTAGTTTGCTGGCGTCTTCTGTAGAGTATATATAATAATTCATGTAAATTTCCAGAGCCCACAACTCGATCTTCATAATGAATGCAACATGATCAGGGTGGCGTTCTGCCTGGAAAACCTGGAAAATTCAGGGAATTTGCCAAGATGCACTGAAAGTCAGGAAATTCTACATTTTCCTAAAAGTTTTCGTGTATAAAGAATAACTAAATTTCAGTTAAAACTCATCCGGGTCTATTTATTGCATTTTTTCTAAATAAAAACTCCTTGGCCATATACTTCACAAGAGACGGTAAACGGTGTTTACTATGGTTAAACTTGCACATCTTACTTGATAAAATACATACAACCACCACAGAAGAACCACACTAAAGTTCTACTTGAATTTTCAGTGAAGAAATATATTCATTTGGAAGTCGTTCCACCTTGATCAGAATTACAACTAACTGTCCTTGGCGTAAATTATGACTTCTGAAGTCTGATCAAGGTGAACAAGTAAAAAGTCAACATTTCTTCACCGAAAATTCACTTTGAACTGTAGTGTAGTTCTTATGTGGTGGTTGTGTGTATTTTTCAAGTAGTCTAAACCATACGCTTGTTTTAGGATGCGGTTATTGCTCCTCTGACAGTTCACGGTGACTTGCAGTGAATGTGAGTGGTAATAATAAAGGCATGCCAATCTACGACCGCTAGGGAGTAAACTAACTGGGTACTTTTTGCATGCAGGAAAATTATTTTCTAAGTAAAAAAAATTGTATACGTAGGCTACTAAATACTCGTACAAAATTCTGTATTATTATTTTGTTATTATTAATGTCTCAAACGGCTCTTCATAATACTGCAGCTTCCTTCAACCGAAAAAAAAATTGAAGAACCGTATTCGATTTTGTCTGGAGATCCTGGAAAAATTGGGGAATTTCATCATAAGTTCTTGAACTCCACCCTGATAACGCATAATTTACCTCAGTAAAAAATTTAAGCAATTTGTTATTTGTCTTACGAGCCATAAAGTTGGTGGTGTTTTTAATTATATGCAGTGTATTTCTCAACATGTTACAAAAATGAAAATTCTTAAGAAAATGCACGAGTGGGCTGACGCCATAAGATCTACAGGTAAATTATGTAAAGGAGAAGAATGATTTTATGTCTTAGATGCAAGTCAAAACTAACTAAAAGAGGTGACCAGTTTTGTGCTGAGGTGGATGTTCCTGGTTTTATACTGCTGGTTCTAGGAGAAAAGTAGAACCGTGATAGTCCGAACCGTGATTGTCAAAATATCCATTCTCGAGAAAATTTTAGAAATTTGTTGAAAAATTGAGTTTGTTCTATACGTGTGTTAAAGCATTTTTAACCAAATTCTTGTCGTAACCCTCGTGCAGTATCCACACAAATTAAAGTTAATTCTTTGTTAGCATGCAAATTCGACTATCCAAACAATTGATTATCCTACCACCTGTTAATCCCAATTAGGTTGAGTAATCAAGGTTGTACGCTTCTTAACGTTATCAGATTATAACCGTTAAATCCATTGATTGAATAGTTGGTACACAGTATCTCAGTGAGTGCAGTTAGTTTGTGATTTCTTTTTAAAGTACCTAAAATACCAAAACTTGAATTGCTGGTAGATGTCAACCCTCTCCAATGGCGGTGGCCACTCGTCTCTTGACGGCCGAAAATCAACAGTTGGTGATTTGAATTTAGCCCTACTCATCAAAATGGTAACTAGCAATTAAGAATGACACTAAAATAGAGATATCTCTGGAACCGTATAAGCTAGAGACGAACGGTTTGGCAATTTATAAGGGCTACATCACAGCTTTTTCTGCAATAATACTGGGTTTAAAGAAATTGTACACTTTCGTAAATGCAAAAATTAGAAAGACCATACATCTTGCAAAAGATGTGGCGAGTAGAAATTTTAAGATGGCGAGTGTTTTCGAAGGTCTACAGCAAAATGGCGACTGCTACTGTACTGACATTCGAGAGGGTTGGTTGATGTGTAAAATGTTGGCCTAACTTGACTAATTCTTGCTGGGTTTTTTGGGGGCAAATAAAGGCACATCAGCAGAGTATGGATCCAAACGCAGGAGGATGCAGTACCTTTAGGCAGTCATTTGACCTAGATAAATTAAGCACATATCGCCGTCTCGTCTCGTTTTCATCGTAGATTTTCCTAAATTGGTGGGAAGTTTTTTGTTGGAACGAGGAAAAAAAGTCAACATTTATTTAAGTATTTTTTTAATCAGCAATTTTAATCAGATATGTATTAGCAATGAAAACACATGAAAATGAACACTTGGATAATATTAAAAAATTGACATCGGGCAGGGACGAGATGGAAAAGAATTTTTGGTTTACATTCAACTGGCTGTTCGTCCAGTACTGTTATGTGGAAAAATAATTTCTAATGAATAAGCTGGAAGGTATGCTTTTTTAAGGCTTTTATGTTTATTGATATTCGTTCCAGTTCATCATTAAATCTCAATAACATATCAGCTTGCCATATCAGTATATCTTATCTGGATAAATTCCCTTGTAGTTCATTATCGTTATGGCGAGAAAATGACCGAATCCGTACACGCAATAATATTTCGATGAAATCCAATATCTTATGAACGTAGTGGAGGCACGAGCAATGAAGATGAGGTTAGATGTTAGCCTGTTCTGCTAAGGCCCCTTTCTGCTGAACTGCACCCAGCCAATATAACTATTGCTAGTTACTGTACTTGACCAAATTAAGTATTGGTATGTAAAAACGACTATTGTTTACTGCTGAAAGGAGCTTCACCTTATTGACAATGAATATAGTCATAAAGGTGTGTATTGAGTTATGAACCAATTGTTAGATTTTAAAGAACTTTAACAGCTAGGTTAATTAAAAAATTATTTATTTCAAAGATTCGGTATCTAATTGGTATTGTTTGTTACCTGTGTATAGATGTGTGGGCTTAGTACAAAAGCAGTAGTTACTACTTTTAAATAGTTTTATTGCATTAGTTAATGCTATGCTACAACTAACTGTGATGAACGGTGCATCTTGTTGATGGCAGTCGCTGCTAAAAGGTGGTAAAATGTTTCTTGGGCTGTGAAAAGGTAGTGGCCTGTCTAGAGCCAAGGTTTTCCAAAAATGTTGCTGTAAAAGATAGGAGGAATTTTGCGCAGGTTTAAATTGGGCCACTTAAAAAGAGTTGATTTTTATTGAGTCACTTAGTGGATTTATTTTTGTAGATACTTTTTTTGTGCATAAAGTTTAGGATTGAGGAGAAATTGCTTGCCATTCTGATTTTCGTAAGTGTTTTTTTTTAAACGGCACAATGGAAAGTGTACGTTAGTGTTCAAATAAAGTCAAATTTTCAGAAATGTAATATTTCCTGATACCGGGTACATTCACTGTTAACCCTTTTAACGTTAAAGACGAGCCCAACTTGTCGTAGACAAGACCAAGGTTGAAGTATTAAAAACAAGAGTTCAAACTATGCACGAGATGGGCAACAATGGACAAACGACAACAATACTAGGTCCCCTTAACAAGCCGACTCCAGAGGCGGCCATGGCTCAGTCGGTAGAGGCGTGTTCCTGAAGTTAAAGAGCTCCTTCGAGTTGATAGTTCGAGTCCCGTCCAGGTTAGCCCTACTTTTGTGGAGATAGACTGCAGTTATAAAAATTAATGTGCTGCCTAAAGGGTTAAACAATGACGTTCATTACTACTCCAGTGCACTGTAATTTTAGTCTTCTTTCTAGCTCTTGATAGTCAGTTGTGTTCTTTGTACAGTATTATATCGTACTGTAACGTGGTGCTTTAGAATGTAACATTCTTAACTCGCTCGTATTAAGCTGTATTCGTAGGCGCTATACAGGGGTGTATAGACCCTTATTATTCTAAAATGTTTCGTCAGCTTCACTTGGCGAGGGACCAGCCGGTTTTCACCCCGTCCCCAAGTAGGGGATCTTGCAGTTCAATGGAATCAGACAGCTGTTTGGGAGAGCTAAATGGGAAAGTGCATCCTGTTTATTGTGAAAGTAAGCTCTTTCGATTTGGTTGCAACTTCATTAGAATATTACATCAGATTCTTAAGAATAGGAGATATATTGCACGGGTTGCGTCCGGATTGAGTGGGAGCCAATCGGTACTTAAACCGAGCGATGCCACTCTTTCAGCATCTTTAGCGATTAGATGCTGTTAGGTGCAATTTCTGCTCTTCAGCTACGACATAGGCTACCGTTACTTTGGATCAACTGTAATAATTATGGGTGCTTGTTAGGACGTTCGGCTGAACCCCTACTTTAGTAAGTAATCATTAGTTATAACTTTATATTCGGCGGCTTGTACATTTTGTACAGCCTTCTTCAGCTCATAACTTCTATGGTGACGCCTAGCACTTGGGGAGAACTGGTTGACTCGGATGTAAACCCATGTGTGTGTTCCTTCTTGGCTTCTACCACGTTACAGTACAGTACTCTATCCTGAGCGTACACAAAATTAGGTTAGCCTATCAATGATATTAGCTCGTTCATACCCTTGACTAGATTCTGCATTACACCATCCTGCCCCTTATTGAATTAGATATTACTTCCCAATGCATAGGTTTTTTTTTACTACACCATTGTGATGCCACTGATGTAACAATGTTAAAAAAACAGGTTAAACGTTTAATGAAATAACCAGTAATTGCGACCACTAGTTCGACGGTAATTCAACATTCGAGTTGCGACTGGGAGTCCATCATATTCATATTTTCAGTCAGTTATTCACAAACAAGACTTCACCGACTGTAAATATGTAACCTACATATTTCTTTTCTATTTTCTCGTGTTTTCTGAAGAAGAGAGGTTAACTCTTCGAAAATAAAAAAAAAAGAACTGTTGTGAAGTTTTGTTTGTCGCGTAAGTGTTAAGTTTGTGTTTTTATGTTGGCTTGATTCAGCCACTGTGATCTCCATTTACTAGAGTTGCCCGTACGTAGAGTTCTCCGTACGTAGAGTTGTCCGATGAGTTGTTAGGTGGGTTGTCCATCCTCACCTGTAGAGGGTCAATGATTTTTGTCTTGGGTCAAGCTTTCGGTCCGTAGCAGCCCGTGGTTACTGGATGCTAATAGGGCTACATATCTAGGACGTTGATGATGCGCTCATGTATTGGTGTTGTTAGTTGCGACGACTTCGTACGTATCCGTGCCCTTCTCCTTCACTCTGTACGGGGCAGTGTAGAGACGAGCGAGCCTTTTTGTAACTACTTTCTCTGCATTAGAGAAGTCGTGATTGCTTGAAATCAAGCTGCCCTCACCCATTTAGAGCTCTAGACAGACTGTTAAGCCCGGTTTTGAGCAGTCTGCTTTTGTGCTTGTTAAAGGACGCGAGTTGTCAACTTGAGCGCTTTCGGCTTGAATGTGGTCTTCCTCCTTTGCTTGTCGTACTTCAATTTTGATGAAATGGCTGCCTCGCGAGGTCCGCTGTGGCGAGACCTACAGCCTTTCTTGCAGCAAGATCTTGGCACAGACTTGCATGGAGAGCTCAGAGTCAGACAGGCTCAAGCATTGCTAGCGGGTGTTGAGGGTCCTTTCTGTTCATGAAACAATACGGCATTTCACCGGAGCTGACGTGGGGAGCTGTCTTCATCACCCATTGAAGTGCTGGTAGGACCGGCCAGGGTGCTGTCATTACTTAAAGATCAGAAATTTGTCAAACGTCGATTACAGTGGAATATGATATTTTGAGAACAATTTTTTCGAAAATAACACTACTGTGGGTCACAGTAAGTTCCCTTGAATTTCACAGTAAGTTCCCTCGTAGCTGGAAGCCTTCCTGTTATCTCAGTATCGATGAATAATCAATACATGGGGATTTAACATGGGGATGAGCAGGAAGCTAGGTAGTAACAGATTTTCAACGTTATTGAAGGTCAGATTTTGCATTGAAAGCAGCTTAGCTGGCATTCCTACACGAGTTAATTTTTGTCAGGTGGGTTATTGCTCTCGATTTCAACACAATTTAAGCTTTGTACCGCATTATTATTTTCCCCCAAGTACCTGAAATGTGCCCAACTATGCCCAGGATATAAGACACTGACGCCATGACGTCGTGCTACAATGGTTTACAACCTCGACAATTGAATTAATGTGAATGTTTGTTGCCCAACTTGATGCGACACACTAGCGTGTGTGTAGATTTTATTATTTTCTTTCTCCTAAGAAATTATTGCAAGATTGCCGTACTGTACACACGCTACTATTCTACTAAGAAAGAAAATTTTACGTCTGTGAGCATCAGGGGTTGAAGGATATGGTGTTATGCTTGCTAGCTCGCTAACCAGACTATTGTTTTACAAGCGATGTATTAGAAACTAATGCGATGAGTTTCGGCGGTATTCGACCAGGGATTATTTTTTCCCAGCCCACCCCCATTTTCATATAAGATTTTTTTTTAATAGCAAAAGGACAGAACAATTAAACACTGTTTCCCACCAAAATGGGAGTAGTAATTTTTTTTTTTACTGCCATAAAACGTAAAAAAAAAAACTTGGCGTAAGTGGCCCCCCAGCCAGTTGGCCCACCGGCCAATGGCCGTTGGGGCACTATTGCCAGTCCGCCCTATATTATTATATATATTTTAGCAACTTTGCAATAAATGTTTATCCTAATTTATTTCGTGTGTTTATGGGGCTTATTTTACAAATAAATTGTACTGTATTGAAGCTTAGGTTACGTGCAGGTTGAATTAAACGGAATAAAAGTCCCTAATGTGGTTGCCTTGGAAAAAATCCTTGGCCCACTCTGTTTCCAGATGTGCTCTTAACGGCTCCCCAAACAATTCAGTCCTGATGACGTCACTGATTAGGTAGAAGTACGTATAAAACGTCGCACGATACCATCGTGTGTGTGGAAGTAATGGCAGTTGTCTGCGTTTGGTGCAAAGTTCCTGCATCGGTGTTTACTCCTATAGAAATTCTGTTTTAAGTGATTCCTCTCATAAAAGGGTGAAGTGACGAATAGGTATAGTTCCGGTAACGCCTTCTTTATACGGATGAAGTTGCAGGATTAATGAATGTGACTCTGAACGAAAATGTTGATATCTCAAAAACTACTGGACAGAATTGAATGAAACAAAAACTGGGTTGCTTATTATGCTATCAGCTACATTTCTATACGTATTACATGTAATGGTAAGTAGCCAAATATAATTGGCCGAGCGAGCAGCACGAGTTAACTTAATAATATATCTTATAAATTACTGGATAGAATTGAATAAAACAAAAACTGGATTAATTGTTATGATGTATGCTATATTTCTGCACGTATGACATGCAACATTCAGCAGAAAAATATAATAAGCAGTTCAGTTTTTGTTTCATGAAAATCCGTCCAGTAGTTTACGAGATAACTGATTTTCTTCATGGTTGTTATTACGACCCTCGATATAACGAAAAAGGGCTTTTTTTTTTTTTTACTGGAACTGTACATCTTTCTAGACTGCTACCACGTAACATAAAACTACTTGCCGTCATTGAAACTCATTTTCTGGGGCGTTTTCTTTCTCTGCTATCTTCTACTCTTAAAGGGTTGAGGCAGATGTGCATGCATTGTCTTCATTTAAGTTTATATGAAGAACAAGAGGACGAAATACGTTCATTTCCAGATTCGTTTTATTGAAACTCATTTTCTGGGGCGTTATCTTTCTCTGCTATCTTCTACTTTTAAAGGGTTGAGGCAGATGTGCATGCATTGTCTTCACTTAAGTTTATAATTATGAAGAACAAGAGGAGAAATACGTTCATTTCCAGATTCGTTTTATTGAAACTCATTTTCTGGGGCGTTATCTTTCTCTGCTATCTTCTACTTTTAAAGTGTCGAGGCAGATGTGCATGCATTGTCTTCACTCAAGTTTATATGAAGAACAAGAGGACGAAATACGTTCATTTCCAGATTCGTTTTATTGAAACTTATTTTCTGGGGCGTTATCTTTCTCTGCTATCTTCTACTTTTAAAGGGTTGAGGCAGATGTGCATGCATTGTCTTCACTTAAGTTTATTATTATGAAGAACAAGAGGACGAAATACGTTCATTTCCAGATTCGTTTTATTGAAACTCATTTTCTGGGGCGTTATCTTTCTCTGCTATCTTCTCCATTTAACAAGAGGACGAAATGCGTGTATTTCCAACTCTCCTTATTATTTATATAAATATTTATAGGATCGGATTGGAAGAAATTCGTGGTGGTGTGTTGTCTCAACTTAATGTTCGGGTCGATCCTAGACATTTAACAGAAATGCTCGTATAACTCCTGAGCCGATTCGATCTTATTTTTCGGAAGCAGTAGCGGATCCAGGACAAAATTTTAGGAGGGGTGATTTCGCATCAGCTAGGGGTCGACTGCTGTTTTTCGCATACTCTATTTTCCACTGTTTTTTTTTTACCAGTAAAAGAAAGCTCACTGTACCTACCAATTCCTGTTTCAATTAAAAATTCTAAGCATAATAAATTCGTTTTATTCTTATAGATTTATTATACGATTCCTTATTACTTGTTCGTTTCTTCATGATGTGGATTTTTGTCTTCGAGCTATTCTGCTATCTTAAAAAAATTGAAAAATATTTCTGATACAGTCTAGGGTAAAGAATTAACCACAGATTAAATTAACATTTTTCATGTGGAATTAACAATTTTATATTTTTTATGTTGCTCTCGTTCACTTTCATTTTGCTTTCGTTCATTTTTTATATTGCGCATAGTAGGCTATAACAATGGACAGAAGCAAAATGAAAATGGCCGGAAGCAAGTAAAAAGGACAAAACCAGAGTAAAAAAAACCTTTACTTGTGATGCTTTTGTAACTGTGCCTCTGTGTGTATAGGGAATCATAGTAAACTTATGCAGTCAGTAAAGAAGATTTTAAACAATAATAGTGTATTATCAGCTCGTGTGTCTGATTCGCTTTTAGGAGGAGCGATTGCTCCCACGGCCCCCCTCTGGAGCCGTGCCTGTCCGGAAGAAGGTAAATGACTAGATCGTGACTATAGCAGAGCTGAATTTAAAATATTAACTTCATGCACACATTTACCAAGGGAATACTGTGATCATACACCGCACATCCGTCGGAAACATTCATCTTCATATACTTCTCATTGAGAATCAGCATACGAGCATAATTATGTAAATAATTTCCAGCATAATGGTGGTCTAAGCTAGCCCTAATGAACAAAATGGCGTCAACCCGAATTTAAAATGGTAAGCATGGAACAAAGGAGCAATGTTTTGCAGATTTCAACGTCACAAAAGTTTAACACTAAAAGTAATACAACAGAGATTGTACTCTTCAACAAAATCTTACACTCAACAAACGAAATATTGAGCCAAATGCAAACAAGCAATTGGGAATAAAATAATAATGATTAACCATTCACGCTACGAAGAAGTTACTAAAAGAAAGAACTCTAAGAACTTGCCGAGACCACTAAAAAACCGTAAGTGACAGGTTCACACAATTGTCCCAGACGTCAATAATACAATCGAACAATAAATTAGATTCATCACGTGACTATGATGCCCACCAAAACCATTAATGCTAGTAATAAAAAAAAAGACACCAAAAAGCCCTAAATGAAACATTCAATGCTCAATTCGCGTCAATTTTAAGCTGAAGATGTTTTGGCACATCGGAAAGTTCGTTTTGTTTGCTTCCCAATCGTGAAAATAGAAGGGTTTACTGGTTCTTTACATTCCAACCGCCTTCTTTTTTGTTCTTGCTTTTTACCCTTTAAGTTTGCGTGCTTATGCGGATTATGCTTTGCTGCATGATATTTGGAAGTGCTATCGGTTACAAAAGCAACGGGCCAATAATATCGGAAAATGCATATCAACACTTGTTCAGAAATTCACATTGCAGGAACTAGATGATGGTAAAGATAGTCTGCAGCATTTTTAAAGACGGCAATTAAGGTGCCGTGTTGTGGTGGTCAGTTGCGAAAACTTCAGGATATGTAGTACAGGCTAACCCAACAACTTAAGCCATTGGTTACTCGTACTTGAATTTAGAGCTACTGCTGTAAATAAATTATAAGTGTCAAACTTGGTGTCAACAATCGATTCTTGAAAAATGAACACTCATTTCAAGTTGTTGTTTTTTTACACGTTAAGTACCATACTTGGTGTTTTTAAAAAGGATAAACTACAACTTTGACGTGTCCCTGTGTGCAGTAAGTGTACAGACTGACTTGTGTATAAAGAATGCAGTGATTAATGTTGACAAAATTAGTGGGGGTGTTATTTATTTCTTTAAAATGTACCTGATTGGAACAGAAAAAGATGTTCAACTTATAAAGTTATATGAACAAAGAATGGGAACAAAGACAACTACATCTAGCAGGCTGAAGCTGTCTTTTCAGGTAATTTTAAATTATTTCTGATGTAGTGAGTAGACGTTACGGTAGAGAGTAGCGTTTCCCTTTTAGTTTGCTTTTGTCTGCCTTTGGAACTAGACAGTGTATGACTTATCTGTGCAAATCTTGTTGCAAATTGTAGTTTTTTTCACAAATTAATCATTTTGAGCTCAAAACATTGGAAGTGTCCATAAATTACGCAAGGCTGGAAGGTTGTTGGGGAGATGTTGCTTTACAAATTGTTACGAAGGGAGGGGTAAAATGTCTACTAATCGATATTATTTTTCTTACTAAATAAAACAATGAAAGCAACTTAAAAGTTTTTATGTAGTATATTCAAGTCATATTATTTATTTGGAGATTATTTTTGATATTTGTTAATAGCCAGTAGAAACGGTCTGAAGTTGTAAATTTTCCCCCTTTAATTACTTGTATAAGGATTAAAACTCCAAGTAGAGGTTACACAATTACTGGGGGGGGGGGGATTAAACCCTTTTACCTCTCAAGCAAATGATTCGTTGTCATCCCAAACCTGGACGGATGAGTAGAAGAGCCGTGCGGTTAACCTCCAATATGTTTAGCGCTCCTCAAAAGAACACCTTTCTGAATTAATAGCTGTGTATAGCTACGTGGCGGAGCCTGCGCTGTCCATCCCTGCAGGTTCTTTTTGTGCAGTGCTAAATCTCGTCGAGAAAATGAATTGCACGGTATATTAGGCCTGGTATGCACCACCACTAAATTATGTGTACAACCAAAAGCTATTTTAACAATAATAATCGCAGTAATTGCTACATCTCGTGACTGCAGTCACCAAGCTTATTCTGTATTACACGGTAAAAATGTGCCTAAAAATCAATCGTTTATGTTAGGGTGGTGCGGAGGCGGTCTTGGGAAGTGTTACACCTTGTTACTAGGGGAGGAAGGGGGATATATATGCATTACGTAATTTATGGACGCTGCCATTTGTGTAACAAGTAGGCACCCTCCTTCTTTCTGCTGATGTGATGAACAGCTGTTTTATTTTGGCTGTCATGCCAGTACGTAACCGATTGTCTCGAGTTTCACAAAATTGTGCACGTGCTAGTACAGTCGTGGCTGTCGCGAGTTTTCACAAAATGGCGTAAATGCTAGTATGTTGCTGACTTCTCGAGTTCTACTAAAATCAATCAAAATTTGTGTTCAATGAGTACAAAAACGTGTGGTCAACTATGCCTCACCAGCGCGGCCTGTTCTCTAGTTCGTGGCAACGTGCGCAAATTCTGTAACTTTAGTAAACCTTTCGGTTCTATGAAACCACTGAGATGTTACCGTATCTTTAAAAAAATCCCTTACCACTTCTGCTTTGCTGTTGTTAAATGTAGTCCCTCAGCCAGTAGTAGTTGTACTCCCATTACATTATCAGGTGTATGTGCATTGCTTTATTTCCATGTTGCTTAAATTTTGTTTAAATTGTTTGATGAACCACCGCACTGCCCATCAATCTTACTTTAGCTTTATTTCTTTTCTGTTGTAGGTATTTCCTCAAAATAGTATATGGGCCACACTCGGTGCCAGCAGCATAAGTGGCATTTTAGTGGTGATAGGTATGACTCCATTTGACGTCGTTGCGACTCGCCTCTACAATCAGGGTTTAGACAGCACAGGAAAGGGATTGTTGTACACTGGGTATTTTAATTGTTTCAAAAAGATTTTCCTTAAGGAAGGGCCGCTAGGCTTTTATAAAGGGTGGGGTCCATCCCTCTTTCGTGTTGGTCCGCATACTGTCCTCAGTTTGTTGTTTTGGGATGAGCTCAGAAAATTTTATTTTGACTGGAAAAATTCTCCATAATGAAGTTGGATGCAGGGTAAAAAACGATTTCTTTTATTCCACTTGCAAAAAAAAATCGTTTTGTCCACCGCAATCGTTAATTCAAAACGTTTATAGCAGTTTTTGTGCTTTTGGATACTCGTATTATTATTTTTTTGACGAATCTGGTAAATCCATAATAACGCTGGCTTGTCCTCAGTCTATAGTGAAGCTTGGTTTGTATTTTATATATTTTTAAATCAACATACGGGTTTGTGTGTATGGTGCTATTCAGTTTCTAGTTTTAGCGTATTTATACCAATTGTTGCCAAAGTTGTGGCATTATAAGTAAGTACTACCATCCCATAGAGGTCTCCACTTAAGATTATCTCTAAAGACATTTGTCGGTACTTATCTCTTTAAAAAAAAAAAAAAAACGAAACGAATCTAGAAATTCGGTGCTGTGTGTAAATTATCTATAGCCGAAGGTTTTTTTTAATTGGTCCTCATCTTGAGAACAAAAAAGCCATTGGTGTTCTAGCAAAGTGTTGACAGTAGTAAAAATAAATTTATTTACTTCCAGTGGCATTTTAGCTTCCTGATAAATGGTGTAGTTTCAAGACTTGATTCACAAGACGTAAATGACCTGATGTAGATGCTAACAATGGTTTACCTCAAAGATTAATATATTTACAGCAATACATGTGTATCATGTAGCAACAATCTGTATTTTAAAATTGTTAAGTTAGTAAAAAGCTGGGTTTTTTTTGTTCATCCGTCGGACACAGCCTTTTTTCAGGCGGGTAATTTAATTGGTTTGTAGGATTGTTTTGTTTTCAAGTTTTGTTCAGCTATTAAATAAGAAAGTTTTACCAGATTTATTGTTCACTACATAAAGTAAACCGTTGACAAATGCCTGTTTTGCACCTTAGTTGTAATAATTCTTTACGCACCACAACGGAATTGGGAAATTCGTTGTTGATACTGTATTGTAGATACTGAACTCGCGTTAATGTAAAACGAAGATTGTGTTAACACAATGGTTATATTTTAAAATTTTGAATGACTTCGGTGCTGTGTGCTGTTTTGTGTTAAAAGTAAAAGTGCACAATTGTTTTATTTATTTATTTTTACTGGTACAGTATATGTGCATAGCCCACAAATTCGTTTACATGTAAAACATTAACTTATGGGTAAAGCAATGCACAATCCTATTTTAATATGCACAAGTTATTTTGAATATAAGTTCTGGCTGAAAGGGACTGCCTTTAATTATGTATAATCACGTGTTAACTTTTTTGTTAAACTTCAAGTCGGAGATATACTTCTTGGATTACAATAGTAAAACAGTTCATAACACTCCTATAGAAAAGCAATGCATGCAGCATTTATACAACATTTAGTGATCTCCATTTTGATACCCCTGTTTGCCACAAATTGGCATACTAGAGCAATTGTCTGAACCAACGGCAATGCAAATAACTTGCATTTCTCAATTCTCAGATACAATTTTGCAATTTGGGATTGAATGTTAGCTTTTATAGAGTAAAATTATTCAAGTAGTTTTAGTAGACGGTTGCGTCACAGTGGCAGTGAGAACAAGCGTTGATTCCGAAAATAAAACTTTAGAATTCTTACTTAATATTGTATAATATGCTGTATGCAACAGTTTTGAATTGTTCTTTTTGTATTTGGGTTACTTAAAATGTTCCTTTAAATGTAATATCAAATTTAAAATCATTTGAATTGTTCATTGACCATTATACTTCTATGTTTGCATTTATACTGTGATCAAAGCGTACTGTGATAGTAGCAAGTGGCCAGGAATTTTTATATTTATTTAAAGGGCAATTACATCCATTTTGACGTGCATGTTTGACTTTTGGATCACTTAACACAATAACTAAACACAAGAATTGTGGTAAGAATATGTTACGTACGTCCGATATAACAATTTAATTACTGCGTCACCAAAACATGACACGGAGGTGGCCATTGTTTTGCTGGAACGCGCAGAAATTAATGCCGACAGTCGGATCTCTTCGATTTCCACTCGCAGCCGATTGAGATAGCTGTATTGACTGTGTGGAGCTCAAGCATCTGATGGTCTTAGCTGGCCACTACACTGCCGGCCAGCTAAGGCCGTCAGACGCTTGAGCTCCTCACAGTCAATACAGCTATCTCAATCGGCTGCTAGTCGAAATCGAAAAGTGACATCTGTCGGCATTAATTTCTGAGCGTTCCAGCAAAACAGTGGCTACCTCCGCGTCATGTTTTGGTGAGGCAGTAATTATATTGTTACATCGGACGTAAGTAACGTATTCTTACCGCAATTCTTGTGTTTAGTTATTGTGTAAGTGATCCAAAAGTCAAACATGCATGTCAAAATGGATTTAATTGCTCTTTAAGGTTGTACTGCTAAATTTACAAGTCTTCCCGATGCAGCTATGTTACTTAAAATATCCTGCTTTTTAATGGCAGTATTTAACAAAATAATGCGGTGTACAGTTCCTTGTTGATTAAGGGAATACTCTATTATGACTTAGTAGTGATTTGAATGAACAACTGTCATTGTTATATTTGCGATATTGTAGTATAAAACATTTTTATATTATCAGTTTATTGTGACATGCAATATCTTGCTCGTTAGTTAAAAATAACTAGAAATTTGGTCCTACTTGTACAGATATTTTTATTTTAAAAATCCATGATTTGTTACAACTCGTGTGCATCCTTTTGTACACATGATGATTGAGCAGCACTGAATTAAAATAAGATATTTGGAAAGAAATGTAGACCAGTTCTGTAATGGGTGAAAACAGGATTTTATACCAAAAGCATTTTATTGATTCTTACTTTCACTATGTATAGTATATGGCAAACGTCTTTCAATATTGTTTAGATCTCTTGATTTTTAAAACACACTTACGAACATATTATTCTACGGGCATACAACAAATTAAATGTGTTAACCATATCTGTGAACTAATATTTCAAGCCTACATCGTCATCCCAGTATGCATGCAGTTCATTTCCTTGATGGAGGTTGCATTGGCATCCCAGTATGCAGTGCATATCCATGATTGAACCTGTATTGGCATCACAGTATACAGTGCATACCAATGATGACGTTGCATTGTCATCCTAGTAATGCAGTACATATCCACGATTCGATGTGCGTTGGCATCCCAGTATGTAATGCATATCCACGATTGAACCTGCATTGGCATCACACTATGAAGTGTCTGTCTATGATTGAGGTTGCATTGGCATCTCAATATGCAGTCCATATTCACAATTGAACATGCATTGGTATCGCACTATGCAGTGTCCATCTATGATTGAGGGTGCGTTTGCTTTCCAGCAGGCAGTACATATCCACGATTGAAACTGCATTGGCAACACAGTATACAATGCTTATCAATGATTGAGGTTGCATTGGCATCCCAATATGCCTTATATATCCACGACTGAACCTGCAGTGTGTTGGCATCACAGTATACAGTGCATATCCATATTTGACCTGCATTGGCATCACAGTATACAGTGCACCTCAATGGTTGAACCTGCATTGGCATTGCACTATTCAGTATCTATTATTGTGGTTGCATTGGCATCCCAGTGTGCAGTCCATGTGCACGATTGAACCTGCATTGACATCCCTGATATGCAGTGCATATCCAAGATCGTCTATACAAAGCTGTGAAGAATCGTAAGTAAATAGTGACACACCTTTAACTGTCTTTTTACGATCCAAGCCTTTTGGTTGTGCATTCATTTCCAGTTTCCTTGAATAATGATTATATTGTCTGAAACCCCTTGCCCAAGTTTACTGATTTACAAACTTAAAACTATAAATATAAGACAGGATATCGTACAGTTTTGTATATTGATGAGTAGTTCTTCTGCGTCGTGTCGCTAAAAATAACCATTTTCGATAAGATGTGCACCTAATCAAATGGAGTTAATTTGACTCATTCATTCTTTTGACCCACCACAACTATAAACTCCTCGCACAAGAATAGTCGAAAAGTGAGCCTTGTTACGGTTCTCTGTGTACCCGAGCGCGGTGAGCAAAGCACGATAACACAATCGAATTGTGGTTCTAATGTATTTAGGGACTCACAAAGAAATTCCCCCACGTCGACACAACACAAACAGTAGTTCATTCTTAACGCGTCAAAAGAATTGTGTGTATATCACTTTTCCAAGCTCTAGAAGAACCAAAATATGCCATTTGCAAACTGTTTAAAAGGGGTGAAAACGATCACACCTAGCCACACTCGGGTAGTCCGCACATGGCTGGTTACCATTACTGATGAAGCATACAGTGCCTTATCCTACTAAACAACCGCGCCATTTTTCAAGCCACTGTGTTCTTCATGCAAGATGCAAATAAAGTATGTTGTCCCGCCGGCAGGGTGCATGAGTTCTGCAGGAAACCGTCTAACCACCTGTAGTCAGCAACACACAAAATGACAAACCTGTTCATATTCGAGGAAATTTTCCATTTATTTTCCACATGACTAATCCAGGACCCTCAAACAATAGGCCTTCCCAAATATCTTGAACAGAGTCAAGTAACTTTCTCAAAATCTCCTTGCTTCACACGTGTTTAATCTTAGTTTTTGTCCGCGCAGAAATGTTGCCTACAGCTTTAACGGAAGCTGACATTCAGTGCTGTGCATACAATGGTCGGTGTCCAGTTTCCAGTTTCACTGAAACTTATTTTACCTCCCCAATTTAAAATTTGCATTATTTAGTAAACACAAATGTCTTGACTAGAGTTAAAATCCTCTTCTCCCCAACCCAGTATTCCCAATGTCGGGACCGTTGAATACTGGTGGGTTTAAGTAGGCTCCCTGGTCATTTTAAGTTAAAATTATGATTAGAATGTTCACTTATTTACACAGAATGTTCACATAATTAACATGGTTGCTAACATGATTCTTCGTCCCTTTTAGGCAATATTATTTAATTTGTCTTTAGTTCCTTTTTCGCATTTGCATAATAGGACTCATTTGCCTTAGTAGCAATAGCCTAGATGCTTATGTCGGCTCCTCACTGTTGTTTACATATTTACATAGCATTTTCTTTAACCTCCTTGTTTCATTCATGTCTTGAGCCCTAGATGACCTTGAACATGTTGAGTCGTTTTTTTGAAATCTACTTAAGTTTTTATTTGCAGCAAGTAAAACGTCATTTTCTCTGCTCACTGTTCTGAACTGTCGGTTACTTTTGTTCTCCAGCCTACTTGCTTCATCCTCTAAACATAACGTGATGTGTCCTAGATGTGGGCATTTGTCAGATTTTCTAGACTTTAAGGGGCTTTTTTTACGAGTCATTTGCCCTAAACCAGCAGTGCCCGTCGGGAACAGCAAGACTGCATCCACCAGACTCCTATGCATACCGTTGCTTTGTGGTTCGTGCCTGGACCACGAACTACAAATCACTGCATTTGGTTTATGACTGGCTCTACGGACGTCTCCAAGGAGCGTCATAGTTCTTTTCATGCAGAAAAGTAAAGCTTTGACTTCCTGTTACAGAATTGCCCTCTCACGTCAGCATCTGATTAACCTCGCTGAGTATTCAGTTACAATGTTGGAGAAAGTTCTACTTAACCCAACACTTGGAAAAAACCAGCAAAATATCGAAACTAGATGGCAACAAGAATTGTCTTTTGTGTCAAGGAAAAGACTTTGTCTACACCTTCCTACCAGCTGTCTCCATTACTCATTGATGCTGTTAAGAGGGTCTTCGATCTGACGGTCAGCTTTAACTTCATTCCTAACTTAAATGGTCGACGCAGGGGATCATCACACTTGGCCCTAATCCACCATCAAAGCCTATCTTAACCTTAGCCTGCCATCATCCCTAGTAGAACTTATTTTTCTGCCAATGGATCCTTCGGCTGACTTCTACAGCATGTTATGTATATTCCAGACTCTTATTGTTGTTGAGTGTGATGAGCATTCCAACCATCACATGCCGATCTTTCTCCATTTTCTGCCGGGGACTATCACATGCCACATTTTTCCGTTTGCTTCTTTGAATCGTTGCATGTCTTGCTTCCTCCTCCTGGGGATCTTTACTATTGTACTGAGTATGAAACCGAGTTGCTCATATACACTGGCGTTGGATTATGACTAATAACCGAAGGCAGTCGAATGCAGATTTTGTGTAGAATGCATTCGTGGTGATTTATGGGTTAGGTTTGTTTAGTGATGCTGGAATTACAGGATATTTTCTGTGAGCAAATCAAATGCACATGACTCACACGGCTTAGAAGACTCACATGGCTTAGAAGGCTTTCGTCTTTTAGAAGCCAAGATATATAAAGGAAAATGAGAAAGCCCTCAAGAAATAGTGGTCTCACTTAATTCCTTTTGTTATGAATTATTTCAGAAGTTTCCCCTTTCTTTTCTCTTACACCATCAATATCTTAACTGTGTCCATTCAATCAATGGGGGGTGGGAGGGACAGGATAAAACCTTTTTTTGGGGTGACTGCATGATGCGGTCAAACTGAGAAACTATGCATATTTTTGTATCGGCATAGCCTATGCATAACCCCCCCCCCTTTCCCCCTCCACCCCCTCACAATCCCCCATTCCTATCGAGGGGAAAATTGAATGTACAGTATACTCAATTGTTTTTTTTCAACAACTTGACATCGCCTTTACACGACATCAACCTGTTCACCAATCAATTGGCTAAATGATCATACGACTTGTTAAAAACCACGTACACAACAGGAATGATTAGACAATTTTTGGAGTAGCGTAGAAGAACCGAGAGTAGAACAATGATAACAGGAAAACACACCTAGGAGGATCACAGGAATTATCTCGAGTATACATCAATAAATTCTTCGACTCCACACTAGGGCTTTTGTGTGTGGAGGCTCCTCTGTTTGATCGGATGTATGTTACTGACAAAGATGCTACGTGTGCAATAGAAAACTTCATAAATTTGATATGTACTGTGACGTGATTGTAGTAGTCAACCTGGGGTATGTAAGCTATCTTTTGGAGAACCGGCATCAGCTATGAGGGAATCTAGCATTCACAAGATTCTCTAAAGGTTTTCAACAGGAACCCCTTCCACCCAAGGACTGACGAGTAGTTTTTCTGATTTGGTGAACTTTTTCACAGCCAAAGTGAATAAAAAAGCTGAGATAAACCAGTACATAAAGAATAAAATCACAAGGTAAAGGGTTAACGAAACAAACAGTCGGGCCTTGTGAGGATACAAGATACACTAATCTGAGAAAGAAACAAAAGACAAGTGTATCCTTTTATTCTTACTAGGCCAGGCTTTAATGCATACTGTTTCTTCGTAAACCAGTATTTTACACCTTTGTGCTCCATCGTTTGTAATTTTTCTAAAGTAATTTTCCTACTCCTTGAATTCTGCCCCACCATTTCACCTTAACCACATCTTGCTCACAAGTTTTCTTCAAACAAGCATGAAAGGTTGGAGCCAGATTTGGTTGCCGGATGCACAAGGTACTTCTTGTATTCCGTACCTAAATTATAAGTGAAAGAGTATTAATATTTTAAAAAGATGGATTCAGAGCCTCCCAAATGGAAGCCACCATCGTCTGCACCCAGCCAAAGAAAAAAAAAAGGATCCCACCTGGTAAGTAAGCTTGGTCGTTGTTTGTCATAGAATTTTATATACGGCTTATGGTACTTGTGTTTTTATAGATGATTTTTAAAAGCTTTCACACATTAAGAATCGAAAATTAAAGTATTATTGCATGTTTATGTGGGAGTTCATTTGGAGTCACTCCAGTGACTTGTGATGACCTTCATACCTCCACATGCACTTTTTATACTTGGTAAAATTCCACCTTACGTCGAATCAGCTGTTTTGAAAATTTTTCCCATTTGCTGCAGTATTTTTCTCGGGCTATGCACAATTTCTTCGTCAGGTGGGAGCATATTACGTGACTTGGCCCATCTCTTCTTTTCTTTTCCCATGCTTCTTATGATATCCATATAATTACGCTACGGCACAGATATATTTTGCAGCTCTTTCCCGCTTTTGGCAGTTGATCGTCTGCTGTACAATGGTACGGAAGGGAAGACAGTTCACGAGTGGCAGTTTCTCGAGATGACATTCCCCTATATTTGACTGATAAACTAGATTATTGTGCGCTATCTGAGGGCATTGAGCTGAATTATTAGAAGACTTTGGCCTCCAAACAGATGTCATGCAACATGAGAGGGAAACCCTGTTGCAGTCTTGATGGCTCCCCTACTTTTTTAGATCACAAGGCTCAACAAACCCGAGTAATTTAAACTATGGTCAAGTATCGTCTTTAGCTGACAAATAATGCAAAAATGTAATTGGGTAGGTATTCTGTGAAAAAAATTTCCTATTTCCTCATCGGAATTGGTAAATAGTTTTTTATTATTTTTGAAGCTGGATAAGTAGGTATTCAGAGATAAAAACAGATTTAGCCAGTCACTACAGGGGCATTGGAAATAATTTGTTTTTAAATGAACATAACAAACTTATCCTGCTAGAAGGACTATGTAAGCTTTGTACCGTACCTAAACCGTACCTTTTAGTTGTATTGTCCTACTGGTAAGATTATATGCTTCAAGTAAGTTAATTGAACAAACTACCATTTAGATAAGTGTATTTATACAATTATTTTCCAGGTGATTATTCTCCAGTTTCTCTCAAATTCTCGTGTCATTTATAGCAAGAATTTAAACCCCTAAAAATTCTTGTTTGTATCTAGAATAGCTGTACAAATGTATAAGACTAAAAGAGAAAGACTGTGGCCTCTACTTTCACCACTTCACTAAGAGATTTATACAAAGTGGTCATGAACCAAGTCAAAATTAAAAATGGTTTCAGACCCACTTGTGATACCAGCGTGAAGGATCTAGTGACTAAATAGATACTTAACCCTTTAACCCCCATGTTGCGGGTGTGCTACGGCTCACTCGACAGAAAAAACGTGCACCCAAACTGTGTGGGGGGTCCCCGCGGACCCCTAGCCTAGCGGGCAAGCACAGCCCAGTGGTTAGCGTTGTCATTTTCAAACCAACTAAATGCCGGTTCGAATCCCACAACCGAGTTACTAAAAAAAAAATCACAGGAAGTCTGTGTGGTTGTTAAAGGGTTAAAGAAGATTTTAAATTGCTGTGACTGTAGATATCTTCGTTGGACTATTCCACTGTTCTCAAGTTGATCCATATTTTACTAGCCTGCAAGGAGTAAATGTGAGCTCAAAAGAATAACCACACACTAAAATTTCGTTACTTAACACTACAAGTTACACCAAATTGTGGTTTGCTTCATTAGAGACAGTTTTACAGCGAGTAATGGTTTTCGCGATCAGTTCCCCTCCACCTGGGTAGCATTAGTAGCACGTAAAATGTCCAATGACTGTTGGAGCTATAAAATCATTGGTTAAACCCCAGCACACAGTTAGCTTCAGACTGTCCGGAATGCGCTCTATGAAGTGTTTGGAGGTCTTTTAAACTTCTGATTAGACAATTGTGTCAGCCTTGCTAAATATGAAATGTGGGTTCTTCTGACAACAATGGTTTCACCAGTACCGGAGTCATTGGGCCCTCATTCTGTACTAATGGGACAAACTTAACTATGTACCGATAAACCAGTATTACCGCTAAACTATTTTAGTGTCTATCAGATGAAATAAACAGCGTAGTGTTTTAAGAAATAAAATTCTAGAATGTGGTCATTCTTTCGTGCTCACCCTGTCTATCTGGTTAACACTGATCCATTTTCCCTCTCAGCTATATGTGATGTACTATTCATCCCACTACGCATTATGGTCAGGGAGTATTGCTCTGAATGCACCGTCAACAAGGGTTTAGGCTACCGTTTCCTCCAAAGGGAAATAAAAGTTGATTTTCCAACAATTATATTAAGTTTAGAACCTTCCAAACTTGTTTCTACTTATATAACTTGGCACCTAATTCTGGTTTTCTTTTTTTTCTTCTGTCTGTTGTAGATATTTGCACCACATAGCACATTAGTATCTTTGTGTGCCAGCACCGTTAGTGGCATTGTGGTACTTGTAGTTAATAGTCCATTTGACGTGGTAGCAACTCGCCTCTACAATCAGGGTTTGGATGAGATAGGGCGAGGCATATACTATTCTGGATATTTCGATTGTTTTAAGAGGATTTATAACCATGAAGGGGTTCGTGGATTCTATAAAGGTTGGAGTGCTGCGCTGTTTCGTGTTGGACCACACTCAATGCTCAGTTTGGTGTTTTGGGATGAACTGCGTAAGTTGTACTATGCTTCTTAAAAAACCTCCTGTCGAGACGGCTGTTCCTGGACCATGAATACATCGTTGCAGGTGATTTTTAGTGAAGCTTAATAAGATTTACCCATATTTAGTTTGATTTTAACACTACTGAAGAAGTATTTGGGATTTTCATTCTTCCTGTCAACTGTGGATGTGTCTTCATTTACATCATTTTCCCCGTTTTAAAAATGGGCGGTTATTTTTACTACTCGTTTTGGTGCTAACTGCAAAGTATGATTTAAAATGTACGTAGAAGCGTGTGAAGATACGAAAAGATTGACAAATCCAACAACGTTTCAAACTATTATAACAGCTAGGGATGATAAGTGGGCAGCAATAGTGAAAAATTCATGTACGACCATCATGAATCCTGGAATTATTTCGTCGTTATTGCTGTTCACTTATCATCCTTAGTTGTTAATAGTGTCGGCTTCATTGTGGTTCTTCGTTTATTATTAACATTTACAACTAATTTCTTTTCTTATAACAATAATGTGTAAAAAAAACAAATAAGTAATAATTTGGAGTAAAATTTTTTTGGACAAGACCTGTGCCAAATTAAGTGGCTGGGGGGGAGGCCCCTCTGGTGCCACTTAAAGAGTTCCATGTAACACTATTTTTTTTTTATCATTTCTAAATTAGTTTCCATTTTTAGTATAAGTTTGAAACCTTTGCAAAACAAACAGTTCCGATAAGTTCCTGCTTACGAGCATGGAAAAACCTTTACAAAGTGATACT